>OX421448.1:3047500-3057500 GCA_949126865.1 Montipora capitata | reverse complement strand
AGACAGGAACTCGGAAATGGCCAATTCATAACAATACACAAAAAGCCATCTTGAGGAATTTTTATATCTCAAAACTTTTGTTTTAAGAGACAATTTTTGGCATGATTGCTCCACTGTTTTAATTGGATATGGGAAATCTCACAAGCTAGTGCTTTGAGTGCTTTATGCCCAGGCACCCTCAAAAAAAGAGCAAATTTATGAGTGAAATACAAAATTTGTTTTGAGTTGTACCCTTCAAACACTAATTCAGACATTATCAATAAAACATTATGAAAAATTCAACAATAAATAATTATTATTGATTTTATTACATGTACAAAATGGTCAGTTTGGTAAGGTGGACACTTTGGGATGTCGTCACAGGCTTCCATATAAGTTTGTAAGCCAGGGTGTCAACAAGGAATTCCAGCCGGTCAAATTTCCACAGCTCCTAGCATAACCATTATGTCGGGTCATGAAGCTGACCTTGTAGGGTTTTTATATGTCCATATTTTGTTTCAGGGCAATGTATTAGGTCTTTGGCAGCTAAAAAGGGCTGGTGGAGGTTGTCTTGAATGGGACTTTTCTAAAAGGTAGGTAACTGTTATTTAAGGAAACTCTTGTATTTTTAAAAGTACCATGGAAACACTACATACATGTACATTGCACAGGGACTTTCAAAGTGAGACTGTATGTAAATTTTGTGATGTCTATAAACATAATAAATATTAAAAATTTTATCATTGTGTAATACAATTCAGAAGTTTTCATTGGCCCTGCCATCCTGGTATATGAGCTAATATTCCATGCTCTACAAAATGATGGAAAGGGTACATGTCAGCTGAAAATATACAGTTACACAATGAAGTCAGTATATTTCTCTCTATTTTGGGGACATTTTCAATAAAACAATATTATTGCGTTCAGGCTTGTTGGATATGAAATAACCAGTCGAGCATGGAAAACAAAGTTGACCAACACATCCTAATAATGATAATGATAATGATAACAATAATAATAATTTGTGAAGCATAATTTAGCTTGTTATGTGGAGCCAAGCTAATAAGCAAAAGATCATTAGGATAATTTGTCATTTGTTTTGTTTGTTAGTTTGTAAATTTTTACTAAACCGATTGACTCCTGGGAGTTTACTCTGTGTAATGCCAGATGATTTTCTGATCATTTTGTACTTTGCAACCATCTCATAGTCCATACCTTGTCACGGTGGGGTTGCTTGTGTACCTCAATGCCCCGGAGCTAGCCCAATGAGAAATTCAGCATAGGAAAGTGCTGTTTGTTGTTTTTGAGTAGAGGTCAGACTGAAACAGGCTGACTGACTACATATATGTAATAGACCTGTAGAATACAGCCTCAGGCTGCTAGCTGGATACCAGACCTGAAGTACATTGATCAGTTTCAATGTAATCTTTAAAAGTATCTATAATATTAAATTATTATTGCAAAACAGATTGCATTTTAAATAATTTCTTGTATGTGATAGTCTGTTTTTGACTTTTGTTATCAAAAGGCACAACCAGTCTCTTTTTAATCATTTTTATTTTACCCTAACGAGTTCTGTCTCTCTCGGGTAGTCAGTCCATTTTTTACTGTTGTTATCTGAAGGCAGAACCAATTTTGTAATAATAATTATTAAATGTACTAATGAGTTCTGTCTCTCTTGGGTAGTCAGTCCAGTTTGGACTGTTGTTATCTGAAGGCAGAACCAATTTTGTAATAATTATTATTTTGCGCTAACGAGTTCTGTCTCTCTTGGGTAGTCAGTCCAGTTTGGACTGTTGTTATCTGAAGGCAGAACCAATTTTGTAATAATTATTATTTTGTACTAATAAGTTCTGTCTCTCTTGGGTAGTCAGTCCAGTTTTGGACTGTTGTTATCTGAAGGCAGAACCAATGTTGTAATAATAATTATTTTGTGCTAATGAGTTCTGTCTCTCTTGGGTAGTCAGTCCAGTTTGGACTGTTGTTATCTGAAGGCAGAACCAATTTTGTAATAATTATTATTTTGTACTAATAAGTTCTGTCTCTCTTGGGTAGTCAGTCCAGTTTTGGACTGTTGTTATCTGAAGGCAGAACCAATGTTGTAATAATAATTATTTTGTGCTGATGAGTTCTGTCTCTCTTGGGTAGTCAGTCCAGTTTTGGACTGTTGTTATCTGAAGGCAGAACCAATTTTGTACATACAAAGCATACGTAAATTGGAAATAACTGAACTCAAAAAGCGAGTTATGCGTATTTGCCACAGTGTTGCAGAATTGTGCAAGCAAGAATTATTCTAAAATCCTAGCGAGAATTGCTGCACGCCACACGAGCTACATGGGGCAAAGTCTCTGGAAAACGTTCCCTGAATGACGTTTTGTGGATTTATGCTTCTCCATAGTGACTTAAAAGGTGTAAAAAAAAAGTAACTGAATATGTCAGAAGCGGACTCTGATGCGATATCTGCGACGCCTAAACTTGCGAAATGAGTTCTTGAGTTACACTTAATGATTAGCTAAGGGTGATTTCAAATCACCGTAAGCTCATTTGCATATATTTTTTTGTGGGCCTAAGCTCGTCATGGTAAGATACAAGTTTCTTGAAATAATTCCTTTAGCTCTTAGCTTCATTATTCAGTTTCACCTACACAGGAACATTGCTTATGAATGGCAAAGTGATTTGTTACAACATTCTTCGAAAATGATATTATGAAATTATATAAATTGATTGATTGACTGGTGTGACTCTTTTCCAGGGCCTTCATATACTTCAACCACAAGATGCAGTGCTGAAGGAAATTGAGCATTGAAATTTAATTGGAGGGAATTTCCTGAGATGCAAGAAACAGACAGTGCTGATTGCAAAATGTGATGCAATTGTGAATAATAATTGATGTCTTTTTGTCAAAACTTGGGAGGGTAGAGGTTTCATTGCCATTTTGTATATACCTTGTGAACATTATTAGGTGAAACTGTTTTAGCTGGGTCAAGTAAATTTGTTCCAGACATCAGGTAATTATGGAAGAGTCGAATGCTCTCACATTGAACTGGGTGAATACAAGGGAGAAATATTCACTGCAACAATCAGTGACTTCTCTGTTCATATACTGTAAGTTTTTTGACAAAAATCAAGAACGGTTTCACTGTCCCTTGGGTCTGAGGAAATTGTCAGTCATCGTTCAGTGGCAAATACATCAAACACAAGTGATATCTTTCTAATAAACACATCTGCATGTGGCAACAATGATTTAAAGAAAATTAGTCATAGCATACTAATTTGTAGTATTTTTCATCTGAACTGGCGGGTGGCACACCTCATACAGTTGGATGTAACTTGTAAATTCGGTCTAACCATGCAGTTAATTTGTCATAGTATACTAATTTGTAGTATTTTTCATCTGAACTGGTGGGTGGCACACCTCATACAGTTGGATGTAACTTGTAAATTCGGTCTAACCATGCAGTTAATTTGTCATAGTACATGTATACTAATTTGTAGTATTTTTCATCTGAACTGGCGGGTGGCACACCTCATACAGTTCGATGTAACTTGTAAATTCGGTCTAACCATGCAGTTAATTTGTCATAGTATACTAATTTGTAGTATTTTTCATCTGAACTGGCGGGTGGCACACCTCATACAGTTCGATGTAACTTGTAAATTCGGTCTAACCATACAGTTAATTTGTCATAGTATACTAATTTGTAGTATTTTTCATCGGAACTGGCGGGTGGCGCACCTCATACAGTTCGATATAACTTGTAAATTCGGTCTAACCATGCAGTTAATTTGTCATAGTATACTAATTTGTAGTATTTTTCATCGGAACTGGCGGGTGGCACACCTCATACAGTTTGATGTAACTTGAAAAGTAGGTGTACCCATGCAGGTAATCCATGTGGTTAATTTGTTTTAGTATGCTAGTATTATCCAACTGAACTGGCAGGTGAACTGTAAACCCGGGGGTAAGCCGCACCCTGACCTTACCAGCTGAAATTTACGGAAAAAAAGTTTTTTGACAGAAAACAAAAGAAATCCAAAGTCTAGTCTTTAGAAGTCAAGTTCATCCACTGTTCATCAAACGTTAACTCACTATTCACTAATATTGAAACGGAAAATACTTTAATGTAATTTTAGCACTTTAATGTAATGAACATTGTTTTTACCAACTTGGACATATGATTGATCTTTTTCTGGTATTTGTTGGCAGGAATTTCTTAAACACATTTTTGCCATAGATTTTTTTGCATTACAACAAGAATATGAGCGGAACGTTTGTAGCTTAGTACATGCAAGTAGGCATAAAATTGGATGCAAAGATGGAAAACTGGCCACCAGAGGCAGCCTTTTTCAGATCTTCCCGCAGATAAGCCGCACCCATTTCTAACAACTATATTTGTAATTGGGGTAACATAAGCCAGATTTTTATACTTATTTAATAATAATGAAATCCCTTGCATATATTTTATTCCTTATTTTGATGAATTTGTATGGGTTATCAAATAGTGATGAGTGAATTTAGGGAATAATTTCACACACGCTTTGTCCAAAATCAAATAATTTCATAAGCCTTAAGGCAAGAAAAATTATTTGATTTTGGACGAAACACAAGTGGAATTATTCCCAAGTTTCGCGAGTATACATTGTACCATTTCATCAGCTATAAATCATGGTTGATGAATCACAATCATAGGACGTGGGTTTTTTCAAAAGTGGACACCATTTTGGCACGGTAGAAAAAGTTGCCATGGTAACTCATGTTATTAATTGAATTATTTTATTGAACTTATTGCAAGAATTTTATTGTACACTTAGATTCTATTGAAAGTAATATAAACAAATGATTATTTTTAGATTTGAAATAAAAATTTATGCATTCACAAACTCTAGAACTTGTTCTTTTTTCTACGTAAAATCGACTAACCTTTCATCCATTTCACTTTTTATTAACATTTCCTGGCTTACGTCAGGTTTTAAATGCTATTATTTACAGAGATATTGTAAACAATTTGCTGAGATTTTGTGCACTAAAACACCAACATTTTAAAAACATTTCACATACTTTACCCCTCCAGTTTTACAGACATTTTATTGACATTTCCTGCCTTCTGTCAGGTTTTAAATACTTAATTTACAGAGATATTGTGAACATTTTGCTGAGATTTTGTGCACTAAAACACCAACATTTTAAAAACATTTCACATACGTTTCCCCTCCAGTTTTTTTGAGGGTTTTTGTAGACATTTTATAGACATTTCATGCATTCTTCTCACTCACTTTTTACAGAGATAACACTGACATTTTATATGGATGGATTTACAGAGATTTTTTCTCGTGTAAATTTTACAGAGAAAGTAAAGAGATTTTACAGACATTTCGTACTTATCACATAAAATCTCTGTAAATTTTTCCTTCAATTTACATAGATTTTATTGAGATTTTGTACACATTTTATGTCATCGTAAGGACGAAAATGTGTGAAATTTTACAGACTTTTTATGGAGTTACAAAATCTCTGTAAGTGTGCAAATTTACAGAGATTGTAATTTACAAAGAAAATGTGGACATTTAACAGAGATTTTACCAACTTTTTTGAAGTCTGTAAATGGTTCAAGTTTTCCAGTGTTATGACCTAACTAAAACATCTTGTGACATTTTGCGATATCCGTTCTTTGAACGGCTCTCGCGCGCGCATTGCAAATCGCTTTGCCGGTGGTTCTGGGAAAATACCTGGTAACTGGTTAAAACATGACATTTCTAAGTCCTTTTTCATCAAGTTGCGAAGACATTTCAGCATTTTAGTTCGAGAAAAATGTGCAACCTCATTCTTAAGGTCCTCTATCTTCTTCCCACGGCAACGTCGAAAAAAAACTCACGTTAAAATTTAACTTTGCTCAATCAGTCTTTCGCCATTGTTCCATCTCGTTCTAGTCGAATAATGTACATACATACATACTTTATTTGATAAAGCAGGTCAGTAGTGGCAGCCAAAGTCTGATGTGGACCCGCTATAGACTAACTAACTACAACAAATAATAATGTTGACACAAGGCGTCCCTCAGGGATCATTTCAGCTTGACCACGCAATAGACGCAAGAGAAATATACCATTAGGTTTCTTTTGGAAGTCTCGGCCGCACGCTGTCATAACATTACAAACGTGAATATAGGGGAAAAGCCACAACTAGAAGACAAAGGACTTGGAAGCGGAAAGCCTGGAAACCATATTATCTTTAACATATCCATCCGTGGCAGCTAGCGGTACCCTTCCATCGACCACGTCCCTCAAAAACTTCCCTCGGCGGCCTTAGAAGCTCCCCCAGATCTACTGAGTGTGGGAACCATATATTGACGGATCCGGAACCAGCCCTCGCAGGTCTTTAGCCAAGTGATCTCTGAATGTTGAATAGCTAATAACTTTGTTTTTGCTTTTTACACAAAAGATTGCGGGAGGACTTGGTCTTTAGAAAACTGTCTGCTGACTCGTGTGCCCACCTAATGGTACCAGTACTGAAAACGTAGCATCAACTGTGGATCCGTAACAACCATGGCTTATGACTTCCAGAGACTTTCCCGGTAACGGGTTAAAACATGATATTTTAAAGTCTTTTTTCATAAAGCTGCGAAGAAATCTCAGCATTTTACTGAGGAAAATGCAAAACCTCGTTCCCAGGGTCCTCTCTCTCCTATCGCGTGCAGTTTTATTACAGAACAGACAAACGGTAAACAAAATCTATTGGCCAAGTTTTCACGACGGATAGGGCGGAAAGGTGTAGATTTAGAGTCATTGTTCAAATTTTCATCAAGATTTAAATTGAAAGGTCAATGTCGCACGCTTTGCTCAGACGATCATTGAAGGCGGGACAAGACTATTGAATTGCTCGTGGCAAGTAATAATTTTTTGTCCAAAATGGGGTAACTCCCGAAGCAAAGACCTGTTTTACCTTATTCGAGCTCGTAGTGACAATGCGTTTATGTTCATATTACGTAAATGAAGCCTGACCGACTATTAAATCTCATTGGGTTGGGCCCGGCAACTGAGTCTATCCATGTAGCATCAGGATGTCGAGATGTTCAGCGTTCTTGACTCTCAAAGAGCGGGAATCAGCCGTCTTACGGAAGTACTATGTAAAACTCTGCTATTAAAGATTGAGCAATCACGGTTAATAACTACGTGCTGTTTTATTCTTGTGTTGATTGAGGACAAACTCATTTTTAAAGGTCAATGGCACTAATACGATGGAATTTGGGAGAAGTGCGTCAACTAACCATCCACTCCAGCTAGCACTCATTCCAACAGGAGTTCCTTCAGCTGCGTGACGAATAAAAGATCTATGCTTAAAAGTAGAGTTAGGGGTCGATTAGCAAAGGTCATTAGCACAGTTTTTCGAGGATTAACTGTCGTGTGACTGAATGGCCCTTCTTATGAATGAAACGGACTTTTGGTATTTCACGAAATGCGTCGTCATTAAGGCAGATTTGTTAACGATGAAAGGATTATCTTCGCTGTACCCATGAATTAAGAGATTAATTTTCATTGTCTGAAAATGCGCCTACCTCATCACCTACATTGAAGTTGTTCATTAAAACGTTTTGATTTTTAAGTTAAACTGTCGTTTTCCATCAATTTATATAGTCATTTTCAAGTTCTCAGTCCACTTCACCTTGCCAATTGCCATTGTTTCTTTTCCAACGAACCACTTGAGGAAAACGTTTGAAAGGGTATCTGAGCATCTTGTAACTAATCCATGAATGAAAACAGAGCATTCGAGTTGTCACTAGAATTCGTCTTATTAAACGTCTTATTAAAATTATCTCTTCCTCGATCCAACCGACAGTTTTATTTATACATATAAAGAAACTGGGGATTTTCCAAAATGGACGAATTTGTAACATTAGACAGTGAAAAAGGAATGCATTTGTTTTCGCGGAAATTGTAATGGTCATGATTAATTAGTAACAGGACTTTGTGTCATCCAATTTGGTCTGTAATCATACTCGTGATTAAACAAATCGGACTCCCGCAACGCAGTCGTCCGATTTTGTTAATCCCTCGTATGATTACAGACCGAATTGCACTCCTCTCAGTCCTATTACCGTTAGTAATAAGTACTGATAACAGTCTGAGTTAATAATAATAATAATAATAATAATAATAATAATAATTATTATTATTATTATTATTATTATTATTATTTTTAATAATAACAAAAACTTTATTTCAACTATCAAAACAATTAGTAAATATTTACAATTTCAAACTATATATCGAAATTATTTACAAATTTTAAAAACTAACTTGTATATTCACGATAGAAAAATATTTACAATATGTGAATAATTTATAAATTGGAAAAAGACAATTAAGCATTACTAAAGAAAAAGCTAATAAAAAAAACTAACTAATAATAGTAATAATAATAATTTAAAATGATGATCTAAAACATATTGGTCTAAAAACGTATTGTACATAAAAAGTCTTATGTATCAAAGAGAAAAATCAGTCAGGCGAAAGCATAAAACATTCGTTAATAAATTATTATGTCAATCCAGCAAGTCCCTTCTCTATCTCTAAGTCATTCTCCTGTATATTTGTCTTTCTTCTCTGTGACCTTGTTCCCCTCAAACAAACTAGGGCAGTCCGCAGGATGGCGAAGGACACTTTCGTTCGAATCCATGCGATTGTTGTTGCATAGTCCTCCTGCTTCTTTGAAGAGATGAGCTCGGCAAGTCTGGAATGGTACCGCTGACACTCCTGAAACATACCTCCTGTTGTGGTGAAAACTGAGGGCGTAAAAGTGCCATTCTCGACTTCTATTATTCTGGATGCATATTTCCGCTTGTTTTCATCTTCGTGCAATTTATATATCTGTTTGGGGCTAAGCTCTTTATACGAGTCCGCATTCGGGTGACATACCCGTATATCAAAAAAGGCGGCCCGTTGTCTCTCCCAGAATCCACGGCAGTGCACATCGAGACTGGCATCTGGTGCATTGTTTGCTCCCCTGTTGAGCTCCTCCCCAGAAAGGGGTTGTAAGGTGGGCTCAATTGCTACGTCATGGCAAACCATATCTAGTAGCTCCGCCTCCAGGTCACGTATCTCGTTATCACGTTGTATGATTAGGCCGCCTCGCTGGCATATCATGGCGTGGTTCACGGTAAAGCTGCAGCCGCATACGCATACAGATGGGCTATCGGGAATGGGCCAGTCATAGCGTAGCCTCAGTGCATCACGAAATTCCCGCTTCCTTAGGTCAAAATTCAAGTCTTTCAGTGGTATTGCAGTAAGCCAACTAGAAGCGCCCTTTTCGCATGCCAGGTCTACGGCTCTTTGTGTCCTTACTGGGAGAGAGACCTTCAGTTCCTCTAGCTTCCCCTTCAGATCAACATCTTTTTCTTTTCGAATAGCATACATCAGCCTTCGCACTTCTGCATCATCTGGGGTCCCATGGGATTGCGCCATTATCTTATCAACAAGTGGAGCGCTCATCCTGATGGATGCTGAATACTCTGACTCCGCACTTTCAGATGGGTTTGTCATTCCCAGGCCTCCCATACGGGCAGGAAGTGCTAGCAGTTTTCGTTCAGTCAGAGAGCAGTTATGTTCTGTTAGTGACGGTATGAGGACATCTGAGATAGCACGCTCGAGTGGTTCCAAGAGATCTTCAATATCTGGCAGGGTTCTCATGAAGTAAGTCCACTTATGCCTTAGCCCGAATGTAAAAGCTGCATGGCAAGCTTGCAGTTCAGAGGTTGCAAACTCTGCTAGTAAAGTTACTTCACTGATCCACTCCTTTACTTTGCTGCCGACATACTCCTCTAGATACGACCTCTGTCCAAGTGCTGCGCCAAGGTGTTTGCGCCCTTCCATGGTGATGTTTATTCCAGTTCCCGCAAACACATCATTTGCTTCTTTCAGCTTCTCTGGTTTTACCACAAGCCAGCACTTCTTTGCGTTTGGTTAGTAGCCTAAAGCTGGACCCGCTGCCAGCAACTCGTCCCACCACTTTCTGATGTCTGTCAAC
>OX421448.1:3017500-3027500 GCA_949126865.1 Montipora capitata | reverse complement strand
AAAACAAGAACACGAAAGAGAAAACGAAACGAGATGTGAAATTGCTGGAAATGTTTGAGAAACGAAAAGAGCGACGGTCGGGAAGTGCAAAACATAGAGGCCGCAGATTGAAACAAGCACCTTTCGGACTTTATTCGTTCTGTGAGACGTAAAGACGGAGAGTATTATGAGCCTTGTGTCAAGTATTGAGAGACATTTGAAATAATATTTTCACATTCTTTGCTTGCTTTAATGTCAAATTTCCGGCACAAATTTAAGCCTATGTTATAATCTTTGCATGAATTTTTGACTTGAAGTCGTGTAACAGAGTTTTGTCTTGGTTTGTCATTAACGACGGTAAACAAGACTTTAAATCTCAGTATGTATATGATAAACACAATACCACATGTAAAGTGCTTTGGACAGTAATTACGCACTCGTTGTTTTTGTATCGGAAATCTCACTCGTTCGCTGCGCTCACTCGTTCGATTTCTTGATTTCTCGTGCGTAAATACCGTACGCCCGCACTTTCCATGAAGTATTCTCTATATCTGTTACGAGTTCGATGTCTAGAGGATGTTTGTCTACTAACTGACGGAACGCAGGGATGTCGGATAAACACAAGGAACTTTAATACCAAATGAACCTAGTCTTCACAGAGCTGTACAATTCCAATCTTCAGCTTTAAAATTTATACGGCCTCCGCCAACTATAACACAGACTTGAAAGCACTTGAAATAAGACCTCCGTCACACTTGAATAATCACACTGGATACTCCCGCTCGCAATATTGCCTAATGAAGGATTTTGGGCTTAACTGCAGAATACCCCGCCACTCAAAGTTGTACCACTTAAAATCCGGATACTTGGCTACGCAGTTTGTGCACGCTCTTTCTTTGTTATGTTTTTAGAACGAGAAATACACACTACGGGGCTGCGGGGCTACGCGGCTACGCGGCTACGGAGCTGCAAAGTTCAATGTATATTACTTCGTTCTTTAATGATTTATGAGCCGAAGTGAACAAGAACGGGCTAAACTTCAGAATACCCGGCGACTGAAATATCTCATCAAATCCTGCTACCGCAGTCCCGCAGTCGACATAATATACATAATATTTTTATATAAACATCACGAAATATGCCGCTTGCATCGAACGCGTTGTTTTTGACCTTGTTGGTCCTTGTTACTGCAGTCCCGTAGTCGCCAAAATGAATAAGCACTAGTTTACTGATTAGGCCTAAGCATTCTCGTAAAATTTTAGCTTTCATTTTGCGGTTCGGTCAACTTCACTTTTCACGAGATCATGTAGAGAATAAAGCACTCGTTTACTGATTAAGCCTAAGCGCTCGTTGCAGTGATTAGGCCTAAGAATTCTCGTAAAATTTTAGCTTTCATTTTGTGCTTCGGTTAACTACACTTTTCATCGACTGCGGGAATGTGGACCGCGGTACCACTCTATTTCAATGCTTAGTTCATTGTTCATCGACTGCGCGACTGCGGACCGCGGTAGCACTTCATTTCAACACTTAGTAAATACATATTGACTTCCTAGGCGACTGCGGACTGCGGACCACGGGAGCAGTATACGTAGATTTAAGGAGGGCGTTAGTGGACGGGTATTCTGAAGTGTAGCCACGTAGCCCCGTAGCCCCGTAGCCACGTAGCCACGTAGCCACGTAGCCCCGTAGCCACGTAGCCCCGTAGCCCCGTAGCCCCGTAGCCCAGTAGACTCGTAGCCCCGTAGCCCCGTAGCCCCGTAGCCCCGTAGCCCCGTAGCCCCGTAGTGTGTCTACTTCCCGTTGTAAAAACATAAAAAAGAAAGAGCGCGCACAAACTGCGTAGCCAAGTATCCGGATTTTACGGGGGTACAACTTCGAGTGGCGGGGTATTCTGCGGTTACTCCGGATTTTGGCTTTGAAGTGTCCTCAAATATGTCGTGAAGGAAAAGAATTTACTTGCAGAACCACGCGGCTCAGTTGTTTTTAAATTTATGCTGATGCATCACAAAAACAATCTAATTAAATATTGAAGAATGTTCCAGACAACACGATCTAATTAAGTATTCAAGAACATAACAATATCGAAATTAGGCCAATAGGTAGAATAATGGGACGTCATTTGTACAATTTCCTTGCAACATACCAATACTGTAGAAACGGATTATTTTTTCCTAAAATTGCTTTTCAACAGATTTTTTTTTTTGGTCATAGTTGATTTGAAAACGTTGTTTTCCAAATCTTGTTTAATTTTTGAAATGGGTCTTATTTAAAATTGGATGGCCTGTCTATCAGGCTTAACGCCAATCAGTGTTTGAGTTATTTATCTATCACTTACTTACACCAAGAAATAAATCGTATTTTCATTTGTGTATAGGTAGTCTTCATTTGACCAGAAATCAGCAGGTCAAGTCAGTGTCAAAAAGAATGAAGCGAGGTGAGCTTTAGTGTCATCTATCGCTCACACTTGTCCAGTCTAGCACAACTTCTCACGTCATCTTATTTAAATGACTACTCCAATGGAAGCTTTAATACGCCCTGTCTCTCCCAAGCATAATACGGGCAGATTCTTTTCTGTATTCTCTGGGGTCTAGATTTCGACTCGAGACAAGGAATTTATCACATGAAGGGAAGTGTGGGAAATTTTAACTACGTGCGGCGCGTTTCAAAGGTAACGTCAAAGGCCGACTTTCTGGCATGATGAGCTTGAATTTAAGCTTTTCCTTTTTAGGAAATTAACGCGCCTTACGGCGATTTTCATAATTCTGCGGAATCACGCTAAGCGCTAAACAGCGTTTTGGCTTCCATCAATCAAATTTCGAATATAGCCGGGAAGATATCGACTCCGCCTCCGGAGAGTGAATTGGAGTTTTTTGTTTAGTTCACAGCTCGAAAACCATTATTACAATTATCTTTTTAGAGGTTCTTCAGCCTATTCCACTGCTTTCCATCGGCGTCGAGTTCGAATGTACGGTTGTACCGTGTGAACCAAAGAGGCTGATTGGTAGGCTGTGTCGTGCATCAAATGACTCGTTTGATTGATGGAAGACAAAGCGCAGTTTGGCCATCGGCGCTTGAAGTTCAGATTCCGAAGAATTATGAAAATCGCAGAAAGCGGACAAATGTCTTTCAAAGTTGTGTTATTTCCGTACACGCGATTGGGGCATTGAATCATCTAAAATGAGAAGGAATTTCAATGACAATTTGGCTTGGGGGAAGGGAAAGGCATTTGAACAAAAAAGGAGGAGGGGGAGCGGGAAGTTATACATACTACAACTTGCGTTGAAAGATAATTTATTTCATAATCAACTGCGTTATATTTTTTTCACACAGATCAAAACATCTGGGCAAACGTCATGCAACCTGGTGACAAAAAAGGTACTTTTCAATATTATTTATTTGTTTTTTTGTTTGTTTACTTATTTTATATTTTAATTTTTATAAAATGTCAGCATTAGTCGCAAGCAATGATGTTTCCCTCGAAATGCTATTGTAAGGTTGTAAATGATTCAATTTCCACCGCGAAACCACTCCTCTTCTCTTTCCACGGGCACAAGTTCGTCAGTTTGGGGGATTGCCTACAGTCGTCCTTCCCCAGGGTAGGGGAGCGGAGTAAATCGGATAAAGTACTTCAGTGAACGCTGGATCCAATCCTCGATAATTTAGAAAATTTACCACAATTGCTTCTAATCTCGCAATCTGATTGGCTAATTTACCGTTGTCGCTAAGAGTCTAGACAACGCTGGCGTCAGTGTGTCACATAATTGTAATAGCCAATCAGGAACTCTCATTTTGGAAAGTGAACCAATCAGATTGCGAAAACGTTGTAAACAATGCTTGCTCTTTCTTTGTGTCACACGCTCTATAATAAAATTTTCTTTGGCGTTGAATATTGTGGTAAAAAACACAACGAATGTGGTTCAGCGTTGTCTGTACTCTAATTGAATACGATATTCGTCATCACAAAATTTGTTGTGGGATCACGAGGCGCATCATTTTGACTACTGTGATGACGAATATCGTTGTCGATAAAAGTACAGACAATGCTGAACCACGTTTGATTTGTTAACTACACGCTCCATAAAGCGTACACTGGGTTGCCTGTGGTACGTGTTACACAAAAACAGAAGGCACTGAATTCGGTGGTATTGAACTGCAGCCTTCCAGTTAATTTTTTCAAGTGGAGGTCATTAAGACCATTTGAGGGTCACCCACATGTCGCGCCAGCAGAGGCCCTTCACGTTCACACCTGTCCTGTCCCATTTTGAGGTCTTTTAGTTTTTTAAGGTTTGGTAATAAATTCAGTTTAAAGATAACAAAACACGCTCTTGAGTAAAATTGATTCGTTTCTTCTTTAAATAAATACTGTTAGTCTGCAAAAAACTAACTGCAAATTGCTCTGACGGACGTTTTCCAGCATGTCATGCATGTCTCGCAGTTGCACGAAGCAAACGTTTATTGCACACACTAAGAAAGGAGTGAAGATGTTATTTCCGCTTCATAATTCCTCTTCTTGTTAGTCTAATCTGATTCCAGGTGAAAACGTGTTTTGGCTTTACGTTTGCACCAAAATGTACCGTAAAAGCCAACAGAAAAAGAAAAGCAAAAAAAAAGCATAGTTTTATATATAACTCTGAATCAAATTCTCATCGAAAGGGCAGGTATTTTTTGCAGGTTGCAGGTTGCAGGTTGCAGGTTGAAATTACCGTGACTGTGACATGAATAGCTAACCTTAGGCCTAATTAGGCCTAAAGAAACGTTTTTAGGCCTAATTAGGCCTAAGGTTAGCTATTCATGTAACAGTCACGGTAATTTCAACCTGCAACCTGCAAAAAATACCTGCCGTCATCGAAAGATTAATGACAATCGATCATAAAAACACGAAAATTTCTGCAGTCTCTGACTTTTGTGAACGAATGGAAAGGCCATGATGTTTTGTCAAAAGAAAGAAATTGATTGCGTGCTAGGCAATGACCTTGTGTCAACTGTATGAACTACGGGAAAGAATGTTAATCGTTCGTCGTTTTCAGAGTAAAACAACGTACTTTTTAGCCAAGAAACTTCCGTCTTTGGTGTTTTTAATTTTGTTATAATATTTAACTGAATATTTACATTTCATCTGTCGGGTCAGGAAGTCTTCTTTGTCGGGTTCTTGAGAAATGTTATCTATTTTGACTTCGGGGTGAACTATTTGGGCAACCCTAAAGTCCGGAATCCGGAATCCGGAATCACAGGTCATTGTTTTACCAATACAGAGAGTAAAAACTATCCTAAACATTCATAAAAGCTAACCTTAGGCCTAAAAACGTTTGTTTAGGCCTAATTAGGCCTAAGGTTAGCTTTTATGAATGTTTAGGTGAAACAATGACCCGTGATTCCAGATTCCGGATTTCCGGATTCCTCGTTTTAGGGTTGCCCGAACTATTTACACAATTGCGAGGTTGAGCGGCCATGTAATTGAAAATCTGAACATCTATGAGATACAAAAAAGAGACTTCCGAATTATCGCAAATCACAATGCTGACAAGCACAAAAGCAGAAGAAATGGTTAATACATATGAAGTTTGTTACTATCTGAATGTTTTTGTGTTAGAGTAAAGGGATATATTGTCATGCAAATGATGTAATTTCATGACACTCAAAATTCGCAAAAAGTTTCATGTAAACAATCGTCGCACTAGTAAGTCGTAGCAATAAATTGGATTAATCAGGAAGTTAAAGAAATATTGTTGCCTTCCCAAATAAACTTCATTTTACAATACAATGACAAAATCATTTCTCAGAGAAATAAAATTCCTTTCTCCTCGTGTATCCGTTTCAACGC
Organism: Montipora capitata; assembly: GCA_949126865.1. Taxonomy (NCBI): domain Eukaryota; kingdom Metazoa; phylum Cnidaria; class Anthozoa; order Scleractinia; family Acroporidae; genus Montipora; species Montipora capitata. The sequence goes on along the minus strand of OX421448.1, from coordinate 3,021,700 downwards.
ACGTATGCAAATTTGTTAACTCATTTTCACCGCGTCCCAATTCCTGCGAAATTTTTCTTCTTTCAAATATTAACAAAAATATTATTTCTCGTCAAGCGTTGCATCTTTTATGTTCACATAACCGCTAAAAATAAAGATTTTGTAACGATCTGTCCGTTGATATTTTTTCGTAATTTAATATTCCCTGTCAAAATTTGCACAACAATCAAAACACAAAAATAGCAACGCACGCAACAAATTTAGTCGTATTTACCTCTTCGTCGAATTCCCATGCTTAACACAGGAATTTTTAGTTATTGTGAAATCTTTCTCTATTCGTTAGCGATTTCATAGAAATCGACCGGTCTGCGAATATTTTATGCTTTTCTTCAATGGGATGTCAAAAGGCCAAGTGGATGTTATGCATAATCGGGCAAGTTCGGGCGATCAAGTTGCGCGTGTGACCCGTTATAAATATTTTTTTCACAAAATGTTCCCGAATCGTCATGTATCACCACAGAAGACAAGAACATCATTCTAAAAGCTTATTCTACGCAAAAAGTAGATTATAGACGTAATTTTGAGAGTGGAAATCAAGGTTACGGCAGACGGCAAATACAAACTCATGAGGCGCACATGGTATATTTAATTAAGTTAACACACCAGAAAGGCGCAAACCTCATTTTGACTCGAAAATGCCTTACCATTGCCATAAAAACTATCCAGTTAAGCTCGCATATTATAAAACGTGATGAATTCATAAAGGCCACCTTTTCCAGAAAAAATAAAATAAAATAAAACAAACAACATATTTGCTATTAGAGGCAAAAACCCCTTCCTATTTCTATCGTGTCAAATTGCCTTAAGCAATATTGCACAAAGACACCACTTCGCAGGGGAGTGACAGGGAAGACTTTTCATGACACGGAAAAAAATTGTAAAGCGGAGAAATGAAACGCAGATTGCGACTGGGTTTGGCAACCCAGTAAAAAAAATATATAAAGAAATAAAGAAACCAAGAAATGAAACGGAGATACCGACGGGGTTTGGCAACCCAATAATTAGAAAACGTGTCTAGTGTGCACACAAATAGATGTATTTGGACAAAAAGGATAATTTTCAAAGAGAGAGAGAGCGAGAGAGAGAGAGGGAGACACGAAGGCAACACGGCGAAGCTATTATACGTCTCCTCACTCTGCTGAGTCTAATTTTACCACCTGTAACTGTAATTCATGTTGAAGTCGACAGAAAGTTTGTCATAGTCAATCCATCCATCTTGGACAGTTGGGTCGTCACCAATGACAGTGATTTCGGTATTTATTCACGTTATTTAAATATCAAAGTATTATCACCATACGTCAACTCGAAAAAGGAAGTTCTTCATTTCTTTATACATTAGAATGGACAATGCCCATGGGGAGTCAATAATAAAACACGAAATCCCTTGCACAGGTCGACTTCCGAGTGTTTACCCTCCCTCCTTCCTTACATTTTCTTTTTATAAAACGTTTTAGTTCTCTTTGGAAAGCTTATTTTCTTACCTTTAAAATGATGTATTGCTTTTCCCCCAACTTTATGAATACTTTTTGAGGAAAAAAAACAAAACATTTTTTTTGTGATTGTCATGATTACGGGAGGCGTTCTGTGGATGAGAAAGTAGGGAAAAGAGTTTTAAAAATTAAAATGAGGTGTCTCGCAAACTAAGAATTTAAGACCGTAAGACACCAAAAACTCGAAAAAAGTAGGCTAAAACCCTCAATTTGGCTAACCCTAGGCCTAAAGTTGGTTTTTAGGCCTAGTGTTAGCCAAATTGGGGGTTTTGGGTTATTTTTTCAAGTTTTCGGGGTCTTAGAGTGTTAAGGTTTTAGGGTCGAGACACCCCTTAAAATGCTCAGTTTTTCTGTCATGCAATCGTCTTTTGGTTTTCCGATATAAAAATCATTGCAGTCCCAACGGGCAGCTCTATATACAGCCTCAGCCATTTGGCCCCGACTAAGTCCCTTTGTAAGGAAAGGAATTTTTAATTCATGTAGCGAGTGCTTTGAAAAATTACTCGGAGTAAATTACTTGGAGTAAATTACTCTAAATTACTCTTTCTAAAAATTACTCTAAATTACTATGTTGTCTTCACTGTTTGTGTATTAGATGGCCAAACAAAAAGAGTATTTACGACATTTTTAAATCTAACTCTTTTAACTGTTTTACGTCCCCGATTTTGAAAAAAAAAACAAACAAACAAAAAAACATGGTAGGTCTAAACTCCTAAGGCAGTTTCAATAATTACTGTGCAACTGAAATATATGTTCACTGGATCAGTGCGATTACCATATAACTAGATCGAGATAAGTAATGAACAATAAGCGAGAGTTCCAGCAGGAGATTTATTAGTCATTTATGAGCAATTCACGTCCACGACCTACAGTACATTTGTAAGCTTCATACTTCCACTCACTGGTGTAACACACAGTGAGCCTCGTCAACAGCATGCGACATATTTTTTTGCAATTTCAGCAGCTGCTCTCGCACCGATTCTTTATAAAGACTCTTGGGAGAGCAATTCAATCGAAATTTGATATTTTTTCTCCGCCAACATCATGCAGCTGTCCAATTGGGTTTCAGGTGCGAAATTTCATACTTTCGTATGTCATCCATCTGATCTTCCACGATTATAAGACTAACGATAAGAAGAACTGATTTATAATTAACATCGGGCTTGGATCGAAGAAAATCACAAACATATTAAACGAACAATGTAGCAAGTAGCAAACAGACTTGCCAAATCCTGTTGCAGTTTTAACAAAATCATCATTACCGGTAACGACCGCATGAATAGCTTGCAGTTGTTCCGCCTTAAGCACAAGTTAAAGTGGCATTTCTTAAACGCGAGATCAATTGCCTCCAGAAACTTGGTATCATAATTTCCTTTCACATTATCCGCCATGTTTCCAGTATAAAAGCACCTCCAATAAAGTATGCCCAAATATGGGGGGGAGGGGGATTGCGTCATTCCGAGCATTCGCCTGCAAGTAATACAGGGCTCTCTCTTTTTCCGCCTGGGTTCCAAGGCCCACTTTCAGGGCGGGGTAAGAGGGAGTCCCGGAACAGGACTAAGAAGACTTAAGAGTCTAACCATTTGCAGACCGGCTGAAGTCATTACAAAGGCAGCGCTTTCTCCTCCGGCTTTTAAAGGTCCTGAGTGCTGGTACGACTGGAACTAATGTTTAAGAAAATGTATGACAACACTGCTCCATTTGAGTGGCAAGAAGTATAAAATTTCGGCCCCTTGGACTATTTAAAGTACGGGGGGGGAGGGGTGGGTAAGGTCGCCGCGTAGGTAAGGTTCGACGTATCACAACAGCTATTCAGGTCAAAATATGTAGTTAAACGAGCCAAATTTCGTTTTACCAAAGGAGTTTATCGGTAAAGATATATTTCCTAACCATCTTAGGAAAGATTTGTGACCTAATGTTTTGACAGTTAGTCCTTCGTCAGAGCGAACTGAAGTCAACGCATCACGTTTGATATACCCAAATTTTCTTGTTTCACTCACCATCGATTTCTTTAGAAAAGAACCCTTCATAAGATTTTTTAGCTGATCCACCGTTCCTTGTGGTAACGTGTGAATAATGCTGATTATATTTGTCCAACAGGAAAAGAATGTAAGGACTCTTTATATACCAAGGATGCAGTGAATTACGCACATATTCTCATTAACTTCTTACCGTGCAGACATGGCTCGAACACTTTCAATGCGAAAGTATCGTGGATTCCACAGCCTGGTAGGTGATTTTAAGAGAAAACAAAACAAATTACTCCCTCAGGAGCTTGTTCTAGGTTTTAAGATTCTGCTTGTCATAAAGCATGAAATCATTTATATTTTTCCTATTCTAACTCTTTTGAGAAGTTGCTCGATATCATTCAGTGATTGTTGGTTCAAAGCAAATTTAAGCCAGACGTTTGCCGTTTATGGCAGACGCTGCTGCTTTGACCAATCTCTCAATGGCTGACATCTTGCATTCGCTCAACGGTTTTCCTCCCTCCCTCCTTCCTTCCTTTAGGGTTAGATAAGTTATGCTCGACGATTTGAGCATCATGCTGGAAATTATGCTCGTGCCTTAGCATTGTGCTCAAAGATGCTGGACAAAAATAGGGGCTAACATATTATTTCATGTTGCACTCTCAGACGTACAGGTCTGGGGATTCAGGCATAAAGTAAGGTAG
>OX421448.1:2995000-3007500 GCA_949126865.1 Montipora capitata | reverse complement strand
ACTGATAATTAATGTAGCTTACGTTATAATCATAACAGGCAAATCTGTCAAAAATAGGAGTCCATGTTTGCATGATTGTGACAAAGCTGGATACATATATTATTCCCAATGTTTATAATTTGAACCAAGTCAACTGAAGAGATTATTGGATTCCTGAAATTTTAAACAAGTGCCGACAGAGACATTGCCACACGTTGTGTGCCTGCATTTGCCGTACTAAATACTTCAACATTACCTTGACTGTATGGTGCGGCAACAGTTTTAGTTGGATCAACAATTCCTAGACCTGGGTTGTTTGTATGTCATTTGCGAGTCAAATTAACTCAGGAATGTAAAAGCGATACAAATGGATCTCTGTAAAGCCGCAGATGATTAATTTGTTACATTTCATAAATGTGAACCAAACTTTTCAATACTGGCACATAAATGGCCTCTAAGTAAAACAAAAGTAAGACAGAAAACCAGAATTTCCCCTTGAAGCATCCTCTAAATTCCTTTGCCACCAAATAAACAGAATGCAAATCAACGACTAGTTTGTATTGTTGAAAGAATTCCCCATTTTGACTTCGTCGCATGCCCATACTGACAATAACAGTAATTCTAAGGACAGTTCAGATTGCTAAAAGTCGGATCAGTTTTTCTCAGGTATTCTCAGTTTCGCTCAAAGCTGCTTTAAGGTTCTCAAAGATCACTAGGAGCTACAATACTCGTCACAAATCGTTGAAACAGACACCGTTTCTCTCGAATTTTCTGGAAAAATCCTGAGATTTCTGCTTCACACTGTTTTCCCAACTGAAATGTGCCTTCTCCCTCCCCAATGTTGAGCCACGCGTGTTTTGAAGCACTGAGACCACTGTGATACCCAAATCAACATTGGGGAAGGGGAAACAGCCACAAGGGTTTCAAGATTTTTGACGAGTATTGTAGCTGAGATGACCGGCATGTTGATGGAGATCAGTTTGAATGACCTTTATGTCAAACCCCGCTAAAGTGTTTATTTGTAAAACAAATTAAAAATATATATATATATAATTTTGTCTTTAATGTCAACAACTTACCTTTGGCTCCACAATCGAAAAAGATTTATTCTAACAGCTCGATATATATGATATATGACCCGGGCCGTACGACCGCGACTGCAATCACAAAGTTTGAACAGTCTAGATGCGATGATGATTCGGGCGCGACCATGCACATCCAAGAGAAAATGACACATCTTCAAGGGCTAGACTTTCAAAAGTCCTTCGTCTCGTGTAGATTCGCGTCCGAAAAATCACGCTACGCTCGCCGAAACATTTTCTCCTGGGATTCTCGTGCGGTAGAATCATGCGGTACTAAGGGCTTGAAACATGAGAGGAATGGTTGATTTCTTCAAACACGCAATGTTTATTTTGACATGCAAAATGGACTGATATTCCAAGCATACATACAATTTAAGACTCTAATACTTCTTTTCAAGTCTTTCTATTAATTTTTCTGACTCAACAATACATTTTTCAGCAGCTATTAATTGTTTTGAATAATCCCCTACCCGCCTCACGTAAAGTTACAGTCTGTAAATGTATGCAAGCATAAATTTCCATGCACTAATGTGACACGGAAAACAAGAAACGGAGGGCATTTTATACCTCATGCGCTTACTGCGCATGAGTAAAAAGCTTTCAGATTATAGAGTGCTAGAATTTCAGTAGAATTTTAATGTTCCAGACATTTGGCTGTAAAACGGTATCTAATTTTGCGGAGAAATTTCCACCTATATAAAGAAAGTTCGAGCGTAGGTTATTCAATTCTTGAACATCAACAGTCCAAGGAATTATCAAGCTTTAGCTTTATTTACAATAATTTACGCATGGCAAATGTTAAAAGTATTGAATTTTACGGAAGTTATTTGAGATTTAAATTCAGTTCTAAGTGTCGCTGATATAAACAAACCTATTTTGCACAAGTTTTTTGCCTGATTTTCGACATGCTTCAGCCTGATATATTGTACATTTGATGCTCCTTCCTTTGGCGAGCAAACGACGTAAGTCTGTCAATTTAATCAATTCTGGCTAGCGATCGGCACAGATACAGTATGTTGCCCAGTTTCCGGCCACTTTAGTTTGTAATCGCCCTAACTTCTTGTTTATGCACGTAAACTTTCTCATTTTTCTACAAGAGACAGTTCATTTACTTACCTTTACAATATACGGAGATCGGCTGCCCACCTCAAGTACTAAAGAAATCATGCCATTTTTTGCAAAACTAGTAAGTTGCCCAGTTTCCGGCCAGCGAATCCAGTTTCCGACCATCAATAGAAAGCAGAAATTTCATTCAATCCGCTCGACTAAACGGACTTCCAAGGCTATCTCGATGTGGCTTAGCGACTGCACTTTATGGGATTAGAGCAAAATGGTTACTTAGGGGTGTATGGTAGGGCATAGATAGCTGCTAACTATGGGTAGGGTATAACCTTGACAAAGCCCTCGCGATATTCTCTGGGAAGAGGCACGGGCAATTAACACAGCACATCTGAGTTAATATGTACCTCATTACGCCATGCTTGCTTAAGCTATGTACATTTCATTAATTTCTCGACTAGTAAGTTATAAAATTTCATTAATTCAAATAAGTTTTAAACAATCTATCTGTGAGTGCAGATCAGTGGCCGGAAACTGGCATAGTATGCGAAAATCTTAGCTAGGATTCAGACTTCTGACGTTCGCAAACAGCTAAGTTCTAGCTTATGATGACAGGTCCCTTAATTACTTCCATCTTCAATGTAAATTCTTTCAAAAAATTATCAAGCTCCGTGAACTATTTCCTATTAAACGAGTTATTTATTTACGTACGGTAGCTTCGCTGTGCAATGAAAAGGCCAAAAATTAGCCGGTAAGATTTTACTCACCTGAACAAAATCCCTTCTTGTTCCCTCGTTTCTCAACCAAAAAGCCCGCCTAAATCATCAGTTGATAGCGGAGATGTTCGTTTTTTTCCAACGGATCGCTTCGGTGGACGAAGAGTTAAAATCCCATCGAAAATAGCCGAGTTTACCTTTTTTTGGCTGGAAACTGGGCAACACACTGTAGCAATCGTCGCGCTTCACACAAGAATACAATTTTTTTCCCGTGTGATTTTGTCGGAATAATTTTTATGGCTGTAAATCTATATCAAACATTTCGAAAACAGATTCGCAAAACCTGACAAGTATTCAAGCTTATGTTAACACACTGATCTGAAGAATTATTTGCTGTTATAATGCACCTATCAATGTTAAGCCGCTGGGGGGGGAGGCCGGGCATAGGAGGGGGATTTGACGCTACAAGTCTGCCCGTGGTAGGGACTTTTGATCATTCGTTGAGTTCCGGGGGTCAGGACTTTTGACTTTAACCGCTAGAAGAGTGGGGTCCACTGACGCCATCTTGGCTGATCGCCATCTTGAATGACCGAGAAAGACTGAAAAATAGTACCGCCATTTTGGAATTACCCAGAAGTCACTAGAAGCAAACCGATTCTCTGCGGTGAATGAAACTGCTCTATATTTTGTAGGACAAAGGTCATAATCCAATAGAAAAGCTTTTGTTTCCGTTGTGTTCTGGTGCATATTTTTTGCATATGTTTGAATATTCATGAGTTTTCTTCGTGCAACTTGTGTGTGCTTGCTTGAATTCATAAGCACCTTTCATATGGAACCAGCGCCCGCAGTGTGCGTGGCAATCAAAACTGTGCTATCCTGTCAATCCTTTGCTTTTTCACCGGAAACGGTGTATTTGTATTTCCTTGGGTAAACGACGTTGTTCTCCATCTACCCTGTCGCAAGGTTGCCATCAAAGTCTTTATTCGCGAAGTTAACACAAATAAAATTATCAATACGGTTTTGACGTCTTCTTACACTTGATTCGAAAATACTGAACTGAATTCGTCTTAAAATAGTTAGAAAAAGCACAAATAACAGCCAAAGCACAACAGCTGACGTTCGAATCGCCGCTCGCTGGCAACCCAGTTTTGGAGCCAAAGTTTGTTGGCAGTTGCCACAAAATCTCTTAAACGCTTTTCTGGCCCATTAATCGCGAACAATTGACGTGACGTCGGATAGCAAAATTTTCCCACTCGCTGAGTTTTGATTGGTCAATTTAAATTTCAGTAGCTCTTGCCGTACGCACGGCATAATAAATGATTAAATTAAATTTACTATCTAGGTTCTTGTTCGGTACGGCGAAAGCTGTAAGGCTGTGGTAGTTTGGTGAGAGTTATCATTACGGTGAAAACAGAATTCAAAATTAATATTGACGACGAAATCTTGGTTCAGCAATTCGAAGACGAATGGCAGGAGTTCGTGGATGTTGACGCTCTGGAACACGTGGCAGATCGTTCTAAGCTCCGGGTGCCCCTGGGGTGAGAAATTTGCACTTTTTTGAACCAGGATGACTTCCCTGGGGCCGGGAATTTGAACAGAAAAACTGATCTGAGTTCAAATCCCCCGCCTATGCCCGGCCTCCCCCCCCCCCCCCCCCCCCCCGTCCCCAGCAGCTTAACATTGATAGGTGCATAAAGCATTTAATTTCGATTGAAGAACAACAAAACGCAAAATATTTCAGTAGCAATAATCCGGCAGTTTCATACACACAGCTTTTGACCGAACGCAGAGGTATATTGTACTGCCATTTAAAACTTTTCATTCAATAAAAATGATAAACAGCACTCTTACATAAAATATACTCAAATAAATCTAAACTTACGTGGTCGCTTTCACCGCTTGACCTGACATCTGTTGTGCGGAGGAAGAAAAATGAGTTAGTGGGTTTTAGAATTTTATATCTGTTAAGAATAATGTACAGGGAGGTTTAAATCAACCGAAGAAGGGAATAAGAACTCCAACCGGCCATAGACTGTGAAAAAAAAAGACAATAAAAACCCACCTTTTAATGAGAAAAACAGCTTTGAAGTTCAGAAGTTCACGACGACGTGAAACGGGTCCTTCTCAAGTCATCGCAATCTCGTTCCCAGACTCTTCGTTCCCCTTGACCAGCGGGTCGGGTTACGAGAGACTCTGGGATAATCCGTTTTCGAATAACAAGATTGTTGTTATGAACACCATTGCACAGGCGTAGGCATAACGCCAAAATGGCAGAGAGAGTGGAGGATTTGTTTCACGATGGCATGCAATTTTCTTTAGCAAAATTAGGATATCTCAACCTAGAACTGGAAAAGGAACAATATGACGCGTTGGAGCGATATGCCAGATTGATCTTTTTGTAACGTGGAAATGTAAAGCAGATTGTGTCGCAGCTAAATGCACTGATCCGAGATTAGTTTCAAATGTTAAAAGACTGTCTTTGTTTTGTATCGTGGAAGATGAAAGAGAGCGAAGCACCAGACTCTAACACGAGATTCTTTCCAAAAGAATAAATCATTCTTTTAATCATAAAACTATGTCTTCGTCGAAGGATCTTTCACGTTAGATTCTTCGTCACCAAAGAAGGTTTGGGATTCTTTTCAAAAGAAGATGAGTTCTTTGGGTAAGAGTTTCCTTGCTGTTCTAAAGAAGTAGAGGTCTTGAGGGAAGTATCATTTTGCTGCTTTTCATTGTTTTGTATAAACAGAAAATGACTGTTCTCCACCAAATAATAAGAATTGTAGAATAGAGATGTATACTTCTAGTTGGATAAACATGTTGATTTTTTGAAAATTATTCTTCCATTAACATATAATGTGCTTTCCCAATTTAGGAAATATATATACATTGTACATACATACACAAGGCACTACATACAAGCCATAATCACAAAAACAACTCTGTTCAATTTCACTAAGATAATTAATGTTGCAGAACAAATACAAATTTCTGAAACTAAAATGCCTAAAAACACGAATGATTTCGAAAAATCTATGCGGCATGAAAAAATCAGCCAAACTATTTAGCGAATGAGATAAATCCCGAGAAATGAAAACAGCTTGTAAGTACAAACTAACATGCAAAAGAAATTCTCTTGAGGGGATGGTGTAGATCTTAAAGAGAGTGAAATTAAATAAATGAAAAGTGTTACACAAAAACAATTTTTGTAATTAAAATATCACTGTCCATTTTCCTTACATCACTTCTATCCCAACAAAAAACAAAAATTCGCTGATCTGGAACTAATTCACAGCACACACCCAAAAAACCAGCATTAAACAGGGCTGTCATTAAATTTTCACCTGCAATATATCAAAAACTGATTCTAGTTTTCGTTTAACCCTTTCACTCGCAAAAGTGCCACTTATAGATTTTACTCTGTCTAACGCCAGACAATTTTACTCACCAATGGGGAACCCCACGGGGGTGAAAGGGTTAACAACAGCTAGACTCAATCAAGAACTATGTCCCCATTAACCCTTTCACTCCCAAGAGTGCCACTTACAGCTTTTACTCTGTCTAACGCCAGACGATTTTACTCGTCAATGGGGAACCCCATGGGGGTGAAAGGGTTAAGTAACGTTGTCAAATTCCTTTGGGAGAGCAGAGAGATGCACACCGAAAGGTCAATGAAAATATGTATCAAGCAAAATAAAAACTGCAAAAGCCAAAAGTTCTTCATGAGGTTAAGACTAGTCATCCTTAATGCACTTTATATTCCATTTTTACAGATAAGCGGAGGTCAGTACTTATTTTGAACCACCAAACTTGACAGATTGGATGTAACAATATTATATATACATTGTATATTATCCAGAGAATGTTCATTTCCCATCTTACCCTCCAAATAATGTCATCCTTTCCTCACTGCCAAAGGCTTTCCGTAGGGTGGCCAGCACCATACAAGTTTTGAAATGGTACTTTTCTCTTCAACTCTCTGACTAGCAATGCAAAAAAGCTTAAGACTGTTGATTTTAACACTCCAAACAGAAACGGATACTTGTCTGCAAACCTTGAACCTAAACATTTCTTTTGTTGGCATAAAAAAATAAATTACATCAGAAATTGTTGACAACTGTACATACCAACATAAAGAAGTCCGTCTGACTTCAAAATAGACAGTACAATTTACTGACAACTTAACCGTCAACTGACAAAATTTAAATTGAGGGGATGTGTGGAATACGTTCTCAAGTGACCAGAAATACTGCACAGTGTGCAATCCTACCTTCTCCTTTTGTTTCACAAAATAGTTAAAATTTATCGGAAATATAGCCTGCTGTAAAGTTGCTCCTAAACACACTGTAAAAGCACAAAGTCTGTGTCTAGATAATGAAACTAAATGAGCCAGGTAGTTCACTGATGGCAGCACTTAGCTCTGTTTTCTGTAGAGTAACAAGGGGTATCACTGATCCCCTTTAACCCATTGACCCCTGGGCATGAGACCTGACAGATTTTACTCTGTCTAATGCCAGGGATATTCTAGTCGTCAACTGGGGTCATCCTAGGGCGTTTGAGGTGTCAATGGGTTAAGCAGTCAAAAACTTTGTCCCTTCCATTAAATGGGATGCTAACCAATCACAGAATTTGTTACAAAGTCTATCAAACATTTGTCAGTATTAAGTTGTATGCGGGTACATGTATAGAGGCAACATGGATTAAAGTTAGAGAAAACTGAGAGATGATCAAGACCAACCTCGTTCCCAGGGTCTCTTTTCTCTGCCTCCTTTGTCCTCAATGACAAAGGAGGCAGAGAAGAGAGGTTGGATAAAGACCTGGCCTCAGTTGTTCAAAAAGTGGATAGTGCTACCCACCAGGCCCTAGTTGTTCAAATCATGGATAGTGCTATCAGCCAGATAAATCACTATCCAGTGGATAAGTAATAGTGGAACCGACTGCACTTTCCAGTGTACAGTGATTTGTCCAGTAGATAGCGTTATCCACCTTTAGAACAACTGGAGCCAGATAAATCACTATCCAGCAGATAAACACTACCAAAACCAATTGAGTTATCCAATGGATAGTATTTTATCCAGTGGATAGCACTATCCACCCTTCAAACAACTGGGGCCAGAACTCATACAGTCAACCAACCTTTGAAGTCTCAAACACTTGATCACTGTGGCTTCAATAAGCAAATAATAATCGCCACTGTAATTAATACTGTGGGCTGAGCAATTACGGAAGAAAAACTCCTTATGTGGTGGTATGTTAAGGTACTTGTACTTCAGAAGGAAGTACTTAATTACTCAAGAGAAAGGTGTCATTTTAATTTTTGTAACTGACTTTTAAGTGCTACAAATAATAGGCTCTAGAGGATGGTCAAGCTTTATATCACACCATTTTGTTTTTATTTCATCATCAACGTTAAGCTAAGTATTTGCATAACAAAGTCAACAACTGAAGTTTCCATTTTTTCTAAGAACCTAAAATGTTAGACAAGTTCCATTGGATGCGAGATGTACATCTCATTTCAATGATTTGATTCTCTATATCTGATCTGGCCTCTTCTTCCAATGGAGGTTGAGAACAGTGCAGTGTAATGAATCCAAATGAAACGCGAATAAAATTTTCAACCTACCGAAAGGATATTGCTTTGCATGCCAGAGAGACGGACCTTCCACGATATTTTCAAAGCGTTCAACAGCACTGTCACAAGCAAAACGAGTTCTCTTTGCATCAGTAACTCTTTCTCTACCCAAAAACTCATCTGCTAAAGGTTCTCGCACCTTTCCAGGACACTCACATGTACGTATTAGAAACTGTACGAGAAGATCTTATGGATTCATATAATAATATACAGCGGCAATTTGAAGACTCGGTATGACTACATTTTAAAGACATAATTACTCAGAGACGATTCCATTCCATTAGATTTAATAGGTTTTCACTCTTTGCTTTGGCTCCAAACTAATCAACGAACCAATCCAAACAAGCATTAACGATCATACGGTGGTCTGTGAAACCCCTCGCGTCTCGCGGCAGTCGTGGCCGAAATCGATTGCTCATGCTCAGACTTTCAACCAATCAAAAACTTTCTCCAAACGGATTATCCCAGAGTCTCTCGTAACCCGACCAGCTGGTCAAGGGGAACGAAGACTCTGGGAACGAGATTGAAGTCATCGACGACATTCTTGGTTCGCACTTGCGCAGTGACGTTACGTTACTTCCGGTCGTCGTCCTCCGTTGCCGTCGTGGTTGCTTAAGGTCCCTATTGCATTGCGTGCAATGGAAACACAAAAACTCGCTTCCGGTCACGCACACAATACGGTAATACATATTTCTCCGAGACTCTGTCACGTAGTCTTCCGCGGGTGAGTGGTCATCGCGATTGCCTCTGAAGGAAATGATACCGAGTTCGAATCCCATTTGACCTGCCTTTTACGAGACAGAAAAATATTACGCATACGCAGCCAGAGCGCAAAAACGCAGTCTAAAACTATACTTCGTTCTTCGAACAAAGTAAAAAAATAAAATAAAAAAATACATGATACAGTTAACAGGAAAATTGTTCTGTTGCACGGAGCTACTGCATTGTAAGTTTTGTAAAATTTGCATGCTAAGCATTTAAATGTAGGGGAGTGTTGCGTTATAAGGGAATTCAAAACAAAAAGTTAAGAATCCTCTCTCTAAATTCTTGAGTCCATCCTTTATTGAATTACTTATGGAGCAGCCATTTCCGGTCAAGTTTGGGGATTATTTCCGGCCCAGCGATCATTTCCTAGCCGGAATCATTTGCAGGCCTGTACAGATCTAAGTAACGGTTCGCCAGTTTGCAGTTTTGGCGCGATTGGCTTTAAAACAATAAGCATTCCTGACATATTTTAGGTGTTCACGGTTTTACAGGTCGCACTGTAATGCTGTCTGTGGAAAGTTGCAAAAAAAAAAAACTTATTTGCAGGATGGTAGTACTTTTTGGTGGGAAAAGGTTTAGTTCTCATGGCTTATTATTATTCCTACCAGAGATCACAAGCAATTGGACTGGATACAAGGTGGTATATTATTTTGTATCCATTGAGAAAGAAGAAATGTCTCCATATTTTTGCCGAGATGTAGTGGGGAAGGTAAGCACTTGTATTCACGGATCATCACTGTTGTTTTGTAACGCGCTATCTTAATACCTTCAAAAATCACGTGCAAGAAACTCTATGGTTGTATTAAATGGTTGTAGTCATTAAGCTTGTGCGCGTGCGTACACTACTAAACGTGCACATGTTCTCTCTTCGGAGGTCACATTAGTAATTTTCCCATCTTATTTAATCTTATATGCCCTTGCAGCCCATGTGTCAAATTTTCCAATTGCTAGCTTACCCAAGAATGTTTAAAGTACTCCGTTGACTTTTTAAAGTAAAATTTAAAACGAATAGCCCACTATCGATATATTAAAATTCAGTGCAAAACAAAAGGCATCATCTCGAGGCTCTAGGGAATAAACGCATACAAATCTCCTGAGCGTCGAGATGATGTCTTTTGTGTAGGACTGAATTTGAATTTATCGAAATTGGTCTATTGCGCTGTACCTGTACTGTTCTTGCGGGAGGTCACGGGTTCGAACCCTGGCCGGACCAACACTCGGGGTCTTAAAATAGAAGAGAGAGGCACGGTGGTAACTACATCTGCAAATGGTTAGGTTTGCAAGGCTTTTTGGAGTATTGAGGAGGACTATTGCATTGCAAGGAAACCACATTTGTGTCTTAAAATCAGTGTTGATAAATTTCTGTGGACGATAAAGAACGCACACACTATCCGCCAAAAAAAAGGACGCAAAGTTAATGATAATCACTTTAATTTTATTGAAAAAGTCAATAATATATAGATTTAGCCAAGCCTAAAATTGGAGCTCCCTGGTCATTTATTCTTACTGCCTGTAGGGTTTGTGAAAATAAAAGGTTTCGAATTGTCCGCGATTTGATGTTTCTGGTTGCTGCTTTAATTATTAAATCATTTTCTTTCCTTTCTTCTATAGAAAAATTCATAGCCTAACTAATGAATTCCACGGTAAAGTTTACGCTAAAAACCCATATAGCATGAATCACTAAGCGATGAGTGCGACATCGGTCTTTCCAGTGAAATTTACTTTGCAATTCACCAGTTTGGCAATAATTTTTTCTTGATCCGCATGAGTTTGAAAAGAAAATAAGCACAACCTCAGCGAGCGGATGGAAAAGGAAAAAAAAACATTTCAGAGTCAACTGTCAATAGCCAGCGAATAGGAATCACGCTAAAATTAGAAGCCATAAAAACAACTTTGTCAGTTCAAGGTCAAAGAAGAGTTTTACTGATGTACTTTATTCCACTTTATCTCTGAAGACAAGATCATTCACGCTTCTTACCATTCGGCTTAATGGTACGAATGTGCTCTCACCGCATTTACAGCGCCTACCCTGTACTGGGTGTTTTGATCTGGCTAGGTGACATTACGGAGCCGAGTTTAATTGGGGAGTTTAAGAAACGACGACGGCTACTACTACGACGACGCCACAAAGCAATAATATCATTGGTTAAAAGAGCATAAATAGTTGTGCTGCATGTGCAGCACGGATTTTAGCAAGCGTGTTTGCGGTCCTCTGCATAGGGACGACGTGAAATCACCAAATTTGAGGTTTTGATGGCAACGTAATCATGCAACACAGAATCTTTCATTCTCTATTTTCACTCTGAAACCGCTCGTACCAATTTTATTTTTAGGATAATTCGTCCATATTGTAGGACGTGAACGAGACTGAATAATCGTGAAAGACTTATGGTCAAAATTATATTTTGAGGTGACTTTTTCACCGAGTCTGAGGTAAATAATTGTGTTAATATCATGGGTGACAAATTACCCCTTAATTTTGGCGCAAAATTTCAGCGTTAATTTATAATTTCACATGTGAAATTACAAAATTACCAGCCACTCAGTCAGGAAAACGGTGGTCAGAAAGCTGAAGGCCAAGGGAGGTCCAAAATCCGAAATAATAACAATAACTGGCCATCGACAAGAACAAAGTGTTGAAGCCTACGATCCTACGACTCCGGGAACGAAGACAAGCAGCGGCAACTGTCTGACATCATTGATGGCAAAGAAATCCACTTTAACCAGACAACCGGTTGAGTTCCCCTTCAGCCGCTAATTCAGTCCACAGCAGCGGTGAGCAGTGGCCACGTCTACAATTTCCACAACTGCATTGTGGTGATAAACCAAGGACATGCCGGACAGTGGACAGGGGTGCAGGGATGGCGCAGTGGTGAGAGCACTCGCCTCCCACCAATGTGGCCCGGGTTCGATTCCCACACTCGGCGACTCGGCGTCATATGTGGGTTGGGTTTGTTGGTTCTCTACTCTGCACCGAGAGGTTTTCCCCGGGTACTCCGGTTTTCCTTCTCCTCAAAAAGCAACATTTGACTTGATTTGTGTTAATTGTTAATTTCAATTTATAGTGTCCCCAATTAGTGCTTCAGCGCTAGAACGACTAGACACTTAAATAAAGTTCCTTCCCTTTTTTTTAGTCTAACGCTTCATGCACAAAAAGCCGTGATGTAAAATTTGTCCGCAGCCATGTTCCTTGCCAGCTCTAAAGGTTTTTTAACTTTGTGCATTTTCGCTTGACTTTCATTTAGGCAACTTTTCTTAGACCATAAAGTA
>OX421448.1:2972500-2990000 GCA_949126865.1 Montipora capitata | reverse complement strand
GGGTACGGCTAATTCCATGTTCTTTGGAATGACCGACTGAGCACTATGATAAAAAGAAGCCACGCGATTGTGCTAAATCCTTTGCGAGAGTTGTTTTACATGGAGATACAAAAGTGAACAAATTTGTACCGGCTACACATTCTGACATTTATATGAAACGTTCTACACGGTCTACCACAACTTTTCACTGAGAAAATAATATGATGTATTTCTTGCTGTTGCGATGGTAGACCGTGCTTGGATGGTAGACCGTTGGTAAATGGAATAGACGATATGTACAGGATTTCTAACTGTGTGAACTTTGTTACGAATCATCTGGTAATGTATTGAATTGAATAGAAAAGAAAGTACAAGTTGAATTGTGCTGTTTGCTGGAAGATACGATTTTCAACTGTAACGCCACCATCGCCATTGACGTCACCAAGGAACACAATAAATGGTATTGTGTTGAAACTGAAAACTGAACTGAAAAACTTTATTTAAACACGTGACATTGATGAGCCTAAAAAAGACTCGTTACAAAAATGTACGTGTATCTACATTAGTATATAAATTAAGAAAATACTAGACTAAGAATCTATAATAAAATGACCTATCCATACTATAAATTTATAATAGCATCTAATTAGAGCAGAAATTACAACGACACTCGTCCTGGCTCAACTTAAGTTTCTTTAGTTTGGCCATAAATTCTTAAGATTTGGGGCCTCCCTAACATGCAAAGGTATCTTGTTCCAGAGGCGGCACGCAATATACGAAAAAGATCTGTGCTTAAAACCAGTATTGGGGGCCGGCTGATCGAGTCTGCTACCATTGCCGCGAAGATTGTAAACACAGTTTTTGATTCTAAACATATTACTTATATAATTGGGATAGCTTTTGTACACAAGTGTAAGAGCTTGGACCAGGCGCCTATGCTTAATGGAATCTAAATTATACTGCAACAAGATCTGCTCGTAACTAATAGACTTAGGTAGATTGAAGAGAGTTCTAAGTACGTAATAATTGGCATGTGTTACATAATACGAGCCATGTGTAACTTTCAGAGCATCAGATCTGCGTTGAAAAATACTTTGCTCGCTTTATTATTTGGTACGGAGTCTTCTGTTAGCGATGATATCTCCAAACACTTGCATTGAACAGCAACGAAGTGTTAACTCTTTGGTGTTTGCTTGCATTCGTGTTCCAGTGCGTTATGTCTTTTCGGCACTCTCCAGGGAGAACAAACCCGAGTACCCTTCTAAACTTTTCGTGGCTGGAAAATTTAGTTAAATGGTTAAAATATTTCTCTTCACTGTTCACTAGGTATCTCGAAGTCTGGTTGAATGGAACGGGAAACGAAGTTCTCCCTACAGGTTTCCGTGATCGTATTCTCCTTTTCCCTCGGATGCTGTTTCTGTTAATTCTGATTCTAGGACAGCATTCATCTCTTCAATCTTTCTTGTCTTTTCTGGCAATGCCTCTCAGGGTGGGTTTTTTTTTTTTTTTTTTTGTAGTCCAGCTAAAAGTTGACGGGGAAGCCCCAGTTTTCAGATTCCTTTTAATTGCATAAAAGTCTGCGATATCTTCTTTTTGAAAGTGGGCTGAACAAAGCTTCGTACGTTTGGTGACTGTAAAATCCTTTTTCGGGTCTCTTTTTATCCTAGATATCCAGACCTACAAAATGTGGGGAAGATTAAGTTACAAATCTGAAGACCGAAATATTTATATAAGTACACTGTCGATCGATCAAATTATGCACTTTCCTTAACGAGTTTTTCATCCTCTGGAAAGCCATGCCATGATAGCTCTTCCATTGTTGAATTGTTATAGCAATCGTAGGCACTACAGTAGTGTACCGTGCCAAAAAACAACGGAAGAATTTCCGTAGAAAGAAGAAAAAGGAGAAAGTATCTTTACGCTTCACTAGTCACTTTGCAATGCAAATCGTTGTTTACCCAATACACATCACGCGATCAACCTATGACGTAAGAGTCTAAAGAAGTCTATTAAACAAATACGCTTTTGAATTATTGCCAGACTCTTAAAGGGGCTAGGTCACGCTATTTTCGGTAATTACTGGGTTGCCAAACCCAGTCGGAATCTCGGTTTCATTTCGTGGGTTTTTTACTGAGTTGCCAAACCCAGTCGGAATCTCGGTTTCATTTCGTGGGTTTTTTTACTGGGTTGCCACTACAGTGGCAAACCCAGTCGGAATCTGTCTTTAATTTAGTCGTTTTTTTATTTTTCGTTTTCTTTTTTTCTTTTTTATTTTTTTCCGTGTCGCTAAAAGTCTTGCCTGTCACTCCCCTGCTAAGTGGTGGCTTTGTGCATAGAGCCTTCTACGCGTATTTTCTTAGGATCGAGAGGGTAGTGGGCAATGTGTAGATTTCTCTGATGGACACAGTAGAACGATTAACTTAACCGGCAATGGCGTCGAAAGTCATGTAACGCGAATGGCGTTTTAGTGGACCTTTGAACAAAATGTACCCTTATGAAGCTCAATAATGGCAAGCGAATTGGATACTGAACAAGACAGGCGGTCGAATGTTAAAAGCGACGAGTAATGGACTTCGACAACAATCTGTCGCCCGTCGAGCCGTAATCAAAGTGAGCTGTCTTCCTAAAATTTTGCCAAGTGTGGTGTTTTGTACAACACTCAAACCAAATGAACAGTTCTCTGGTAACTCAGTATGGGTTCAACAGAGACAGAAAAGGAATCCATATAGTGGATCTGTTATCTCAGTTGTCTCGCTATTTGTCAGATTTGTATTTACCTGTTCTCAACTCTGCACAGTCTTCTAGTATAACAATTGGAAATTTCACTAATAAGTCATTGACGTGAATGGCGTTTTAGTGGATCTTTAAACAAAATATACCCTCATGGAGCTCAAGAACGGATCGTCAATTGGATGAGCAAGACAGCGCTGAAAAATAAATATCTGGATTTTAAGAGACGAGTAATGGTCTTCGACAACAATTTTATTTTTCGCCTTTGGATATCAAGTGAGCTTTGTTTCTAATATTTTACTAACTTGGTATTATATAAAACACGGAAATCAAATAGCAATTTTTTTATGGATTTAACCATAGTTACTAACTATGATTTAACAAATTAACATTGAAGGAATCGAACGCCTACAAGAATGCATCACAGTGTTTACTCAAGTCGCATCTTAGTTGTCTGACAATTTACATTTACCGGTATTTTGTACTCAACTCTGCAAAGGTGTAAAATATTTGTAAATGTGACAGTGAAGAATTATTTGAATGAAAGTTGTTGTCGCTTTTGTGCTTTATTATTTACGGTCAGCGTTTCGAGTCGAAAAGGGTTTTGATGTGAACTGTCAAAAATGTATTTAATTGCATCTCTTGTTTGCACGCACGCAATTGAAATAGGAAGGTATTTTTGCCTCTAATAGTAAATATGTTGTTTGTTTCGATTAATTTTTCGCTGGAAAAGGATTTTGCCGAGATATTTCCAGCCTTTGTGAACTTTAATATCATGTTGTGTAATTTTCGAGCTTAACAAATTTGCATACGTGCAAATGAAATGTGATACGGGAGCATTTTTGTGGTATAGTGTAACGAAAATAAACAGGTCTGTTGGAAGCTTGCTTGAGTTTCAACATAATGACCCCCAAAACCGGCAAAAAAAACCTGACACTGATGAATAATAAAGTAGCTGCTATCCCCAAAACGATGGATTTACCTGGCGATAAATAACCTCGTCTTGGAGAGTAAAGTTTTGACTGTCAACCTGAAGAATTGGGCGATTGTGATCTTTGTGTTGAATTCGCACATTTCTTGTCAAACTTTATAACACTTGAAAGAAAAAGAAAACTTACAAAAACAAAAACCCGGTATCTGTGTCAAATGATGATTTGACACTGTTTCGCAAGTAAACACACCGCGGTAACTTTATCACGGCGCCCTCTGAATCCGATGTAACTTTCGATTTTGCGCTTTTACTTGTGCGGCCAAAAGTACAATAGCAAAAATCTCCCAGAATGTTTGTCGGTGATCGTAACTTTTTATATTCGGGGTTAAAAATTAATGTTGTTTTCGTGTCATAAATGTTGTTGCTGATGGCAAAATATTTTATTCTCGATCGACCGTCCAGAAAACTTCCTTCTGCACTTCCCAAAAACTTTGTACCACTATTTATTTACTTTTGCATCAATATTTGTTTCGCATAAAGCAAGCTAACAAAATCAGTTCCTTGCTTGGTCCGCATTTGTTAGCGTTAAAATAGAATTTTCGGTCCAATGCTTCTGTTTTGAGGGGTTTATTGTTTTTGGTCTCCCATCCAGAAACTAACCGCGCCGAAGAGGGCTTAACTTCAGCGAAATATTGTAGCTGTCAGATGCTCAGAGAGCACGCTTAAACTTGTGGTGAAAAGAAGGTGTGAGGGAACTTGAAAATTATCAACACGTCAGCCCAGAAGCCAATGTTTCTCGCTTCTCCTTTATTTGTTATTCTTCAGAGACTGGAATGCCGTAGTTCAATACCACACAATTCAGTGCCTTCTGATTTTCTGTAACATGTACCACAGGCAACCCAGTGTATGCTTCACGGAAGCATCTCGTATATTTTTCGTTTTCATTTTTACTGGGTTGCCGTAGGTAAACCCAGTCAAGATCTGTGTTTGATTTCGTGGTTTTTTCGTTGTTTTTTTCCGTGTCGGGAAAAGTCTTGCCTATCAGTCCCCTGCTAAGTGGTGTCTTTGTGTATAGAGTCTTTTGTGCGTATTTTGTTAGCTTTGAGGGGACTGGGGTAATGTGTAGATTTCCCTGGTGAACACAGCAGAACATTTAATTATTAAACCTGCAATGGCGTTGAAAGTGATTGTAACGCGAATGGCGTTTTAGTGCAAAAAATATGCCTTTATGAGATGAAAAATGGAACGTCAATCGGAGTAATGAATCAGGCGGGGAAAATAAATATCTGGAATCTTAACAGCGACGAGGAATGGTCTTCGACAACAGTTGCAGTCGGATATGAGAAAGTGTGCGTTGTTTCTAATCTTATTTTATAAACTGTGCTGGTATGTAGAACATTGACAGTAAGTGGGAAATTCAGTATGGGTGTAAAAGGAATCGAACGTCTTGAATGTATCACAGTGTTTAGCGAAGTGGCATCTTATTTGTCTGGCAATTTGCATAATTCAGGTTAAAAAATAATTGAAAATGTGATAGTGAAGAATTATTGGAAATAAAGCTTGTTGTCTATTTTGTGCTTCGGAAAAGGTTCTTTAGGAAATAGTTTAATCTTGAACTGAGAAATTTATCATTTGGATATCGTATGGTTTGTGAGACGGATTGTTTCTTGTTTGCACGCACGCAATTGGAATAGAAAGGGTTTTGTTTGTCTCCAATAGCAAATATGTTGTTAGTTTCAATAAATTTCACGCTGGAAAGGTTTTTGTGAGATGTTTCAACCGTTGTGATTCATTGTGTTGTGTAATATTCGAGCTTAACTAATTTGCATAAGTGAGTTGAAATTTAATACGCATTAAATTAAGATGACAGGAATTTGCAAGCGTGATCGTTCTGGCAAATGATTGCAGCTGGCGATTGTTTTTAATTAAGGTCAGAAACAGTTTTCAGTATAGTCACTCTTGCGTAAAATAAAGTTATTGTTAAGTTGAGAAAGCAACAATAGGGTCGATTATACGAAAGAAAATAAGCCGCGGCTTACTCTGGACGCGGCGTACATAATACGCGAAAGGAACTATTTATACGAATATAAACTCCCAGGCCTGGTATACACGGCCCTTATATTTCTTTAACTTTCTTAAAGAGAGATATTTCGCGCAAATTTTATTTCAAGCTATTCAGTTGAAATATTATTTCTCGCCATTGGCTTCGTTTGCGTGATCATTTACTGGTCTTGACATTTAGGAGGTAGTTGTTTGGTTCTAAACGAGTAGGAATAAAACGACCAAGAATGTGCGAATTTTAGTGGGTGTGCGATAGCAACACGAGACAGGAGTCGAGAGATTCTAACGATAGACAGATATCAACTAACCCCTCCTGAAATAAACGAAGAAAAATAAATGTTTGTTGTTTGTGTGAATTTATACCACTAAGAGGATCGAAGTCGTCATGTTTTGATTGGGCAGCTTCAGAGACGTCCTTCTGAGGAAACAAGTTGTTAAAATAGCTAATTGTGATTGGAGAATTTCGATCCTACGTATAATAAGTATAATACTGTCTTATTGACAGGCAAAACCATATGATTGAGCGTGATCATACCAAATATCATTTTTTTGCGCGATCAAGTTGTGGTGAAGTGTGTAGCCCATGACAGTATGTCGTTTGTGAGCATATTGCTTTTTGTTGTATTAAGCTTCTTCCTCGGAACGCTCAAACAACTGACTTATGCACACGCCGTTTGCGGTAGACCCACACTCAAAGATGCTGTTGAGCGATTGTTTTGGCCGGGGTTGGTCCTCAAACTGAAAGAAAGTTTATATGTTGAGAACAAATGTGTACTAAATAAGCAAATATGTGAAAATGATGATATGGACTGCACTGAAACCAAATGCCAAAGGAGAGAAGCACAGAACTGTGAAAGTTTCCTGAAGAAGAAAGTTCCTGATCTCAAAGTTAGAGCTAGTGGTATCGAGTCGCAGAGATGTACGCCTAGCCGGTGCATTTAGTTAAATTTCTGAAAAAGGTGAATTTTCTGTCTATTTGTATTATCATGGCTTTTTGTTTTCTGCTGTTAATGAATCCCTTTGTATTTGGAGCTGTAACGCTATTTCATGTGCAATTACTTGTATCGTTTGCAATGATCCTCACTAGTGCTGTTGTTAGCATTTTTTACCATACTTGGTGTAGTGTTTTGTGCTTGAATGAAGCTATTCTGAATGCTTGCAATGACTGTGGCCAATTTGAGAAAGACTCATCGGTATCTGTTGATGTGAATGTCGAGAATAAAGAATCAATAAAAGACTGGCAACTTCAATCTTCTTGTGCTAAGTTGGTTTATTGTGAATGTTTAAAAGGGTGTCGCCATGTTGTTCTCAGGGATGGAGAAGTAAGCAGTGTTTCAGCGAAACAGCTAAAAGGAGCCTTGCAGGAGAACATATTTGAGAATGAGGCTCAGCCATATGTTATTGTGGATATTGATAATAAAGAATCAGTAGATGACTTGCAATTTCGATCTCGCTATGCTAAGTTTGTTTATTGTAAATCTGTAAGAAGGCGTCACCAAAGGGATCGAGAACCAAGCAGAATTCCAGTGAAGCAGTTATCACGAGCCTTGCATAAGAGCAGACATTTCAGGAAATTTGTTCGAAAATATATTAAAAAGAACGTACCGAAATCTTCTGCTATGCATTTATTTACCAAATTGGGTGTACATTATCGTAAGTTAGACTAAATGTTTGTAAGACCAAGGTCTGCTGTCAAGAAGAGGAGTATGAAAAGGAAATGGTGTACTGCATATCAAAGGAAAAAACCTAAAAGTTGTGGTCGAAGAGTGAAAGTTAAGTGTAACTACACTTCAGTAAGATCTGTTTATAAGGACGTTGACCATAGAATGAATCATACAGAGTTCAAGCTGTGTAATGATATAAAGAAAAATCCTGGGCCCATTGATCATACCAGAACTATTCAAGCGCCTTATAGTCAAGGCAATGTGGAAGTGTTTGGCGAAAATGCAGGTACTCAGTGTGTAGCAATGTCTCTTACTTCACTGATTTATAAT
This sequence comes from Montipora capitata, assembly GCA_949126865.1. NCBI lineage: Eukaryota > Metazoa > Cnidaria > Anthozoa > Scleractinia > Acroporidae > Montipora > Montipora capitata. The sequence continues at coordinate 2,982,305 of OX421448.1, read as the reverse complement.
TACAGGAGAAGTATTAGCTCATCAATGGATTTGGTTAACATCATGAACATTGGTAATGAATTGTATTCTGGATTATCTAGACTGTCCAGACAAACTTTCCTGTTATTGACTGAGTTGCCGGAAGTGCTGAATGTGTTTAATACAGATTATCAGCTTCAGTACAGTTCAAGTTATAGTGGTACTGTAAATGGCAGAGCCATTATACATGATTTAAGTTTCTGTATGCCTTTGGTTGATGCTTTGCTGACATTAGTAAGACAAAAGTACCAATCGTTTCTTTTGACAATTGAGTGTAGTACTGTTTACTGGGTTGCCTATGGCAAACCCAGTCGGAATCTGTGTTTAATTTCGTGGGTTTTTTAATTTTTTTCCGTGTTGGTAAAAGTCTTGCCTGTCACTTCCCTGCTAAGCGGTGGCTTTGTGCATAGAGCCTTCTGCGCGTATTTTCTTAGGATCGAGAGGGTAGTGGGAAATGCGTAGATTTCTCTGGTGGACACAGTAGAACGATTAACTTAACCGGCAATGGCGTCGAAAGTCATGTAACGCGAATGGCGTTTTAGTGGATCTTTGAACAAAATATACCCTTATGAAGCTCATGAATGGCAGGTCAATTGGATATACAGGCGGTGGAATCTTAAAAGCGACGAGTAATGGACTTCGACAACAATCTATCGCCCGTCGAGCCGAAATCAAAGTGAGCTGTATTTACCTGAAGTATATGGTAATTTGACACGATTGAGTTTCTTGCCTTCACGCACGCAATGAAATAGGAAGAGGTTCTCGCCTCTAAGAGCAAATATGTTGTTTGTTTCAATAAATTTTTCGCTGGAAAAGGATTCTGTGGTATTTTCTGCCTTTGTGAATTATAATATGTTGTGTATTGAAATTTCCAAGCTTAAGGTAATTCCTTAGTATTGCATTGCGCATCCCTACTGCGCACGATTTTCGCGTCATTAGCGCGCGCACATGAGCACGTGCGCATACAAAACGTAAGAGATTTCGCTCAAACTAAACCCGATAGCGAAACAAATGCTCCTTTTCTCTCAAACGAGCACGGTGACCCCCGATTTTTTTTTCAGGTATTTTCTAGGAACAGTCTAATAAAGAACATATTTGAGGAAGAAAAAAAGTTTGATAGTAGAACATGATTTTTTTTTTGGAAAACAGTTCCGTACTGCACGTTGCGCATACAAGGCGAGGACTTCAAGCTAACCACGGAACTGTCCCAAAAAGTGCACTATTCCCACAACCAGGCAATCAAAGTAGGCGTAAATGAAGCATTACTGCTTATGTAATTAAAGAAGCTTTATTTTCAAAATAAAATTTTTTTCTTTGAAGTAACCAAGACTTAATTCTGTATGAAGGTGATTTGAATTTTTAACGCGAAAACAGTAAAAATACCCCATTTTACGAGCCTGCTGACGCGTAAACAAGCACGGTGACCCCATTTTTTTATTGCATTTTTTTAATGTTCATATCATGAATGTTAATTATGCCAAGTTTCCAAAAAAGTTTGATAGTAGAACAATTTCAAGGGAGTTACCTTAAGGTTGAAATGTGATATGGGAGAAGTTTTTCAGTATTGCTCTGTAAGCAGGAAGGGTTCACAGGCCTGTTGGAAGCATGCTTGACTTTCAACAAAATGAGCCCCAAAATCAGTGAAAAATTGTGACGCAGATGAATAATAAAGTAGCTGCCATTTCCAAAATGATGAAATTACCTGGTGATAAATAACGTCGAACGCGTCTTGGAGAGTAAATTTTGACTTTGCATAAACAAGAGTTGAGCGATTGTGATCTTTGTTTTGACTTCGCTCATTTCATTGTCAAACTTTATAACACTTGACAGAAAAGGAAACTTACAAAAACCGGGTATCTTGCCATCATTTGACACAGATGCTTCACTGTTTGGCGAGTAAACACTCACGGCGCCCGCTGAATTCCGGCCATGTCACTTTCGATTTGGCGATTTATTTGAACGTAGCAAAAATCTCCCAAAATGTTTGTCGCTGATCGTAACTTTTTATATTCTATATTCACGGTTCAAAATTAATGTTGTTTTCATGTCGTAAATATGTTATTCTCGATCGACCGTCCTGGAGACTTCCTTCTGCTCTTTCTAAAAACTGTGTATCAATAGTTATTTACTTTTGCATCAATATTTGTTTTTGCATAAAGCAAGCTAACAAGATCTGTACCTTGCTGAGTTCGCATTTGTTAGCGTTAATAGTCGCACCCGTGTTATTTTATGGGGTCCTTATTCTCTAGGCAGACTCTTTAAAAAATGATCGGGCTCGGTTGCTCAGGAACCCAATATGATCCAAGACTTCTACCATGGCACTACAATGATAGACAATACCAAAACAATATCGTGCACTGTTAGAGCTACATATTACGCAAGGACAGATCTGTTTCGTCGTACGAACGTGTGAGGACCTGTGGGCCAAAGGGCCTCTTCTGGTATGACTTCTTAATGACCTTGAAAAAAATTGTTTGGAACGGTGCACGTACCACAGGCAACCCAGTGTACCCTCACGGAGGGTCTAGATTTATTTTTTTCCGTGTCGGTAAAAGTCTTGCCTGTCTCTCCCCTGCTAAGTGGTGGCTTTGTGCATAGAGCCTTCTGCGCGTATTTTCTTAGGATCGAGAGGGTAGTGGAACTGCGTAGATTTCTCTGGTGGACACAGTAGAATCATTAACTTAGCCTGCAATGGCGTCGAAAGTCATGTAACGCGAATGGCGTTTTAGTGGATCCTTAAACAAAATATACCCTTATGGAGTTCAATAATGGAAAGTCAGTTGGATAAACTAGTCAGGAATCTCAAAAGCGACGAGTACTGGACTTCGACAACAATCTATCGCCCGTCGAGACGAAAAGGATTCTGTGGTATTTTCTGCCTTTGTGAATTATAATATCATGTTGTGTATTGAATTTTCGAGCTTAAGGTTGAAATGTGATATGGGAGAAGTTTTTTAGTATTGCTCTGTAAGCAGGAAGGGTTCACAGGCCTGTTGGAAGCGTGCTTGAGTTTCAACAAAATGAGCCCCAAAATCAGTGAAAACTTGTGACGCAGATGAATAATAAAGTAGCTGCTATTTCCAGAATGATGGAATTACATGGTGATAAATAACGTCGTACGCGTCTTGGAGAGTAAATTTTGACTTTGCATAAACAAGAGTTGGGCGATTGGGATCTTTGTTTTGACTTCGCTCATTCCATTGTCAAACTTTATAACACTTGACAGAAAAAGAAACTTACAAAAACCCGGTATCTTGCCATCATTTGACACAGATGCTTCAATGTTTGGCGAGTAAACATGCCTCGGTAACTTAATCACGGCGCCCGCTGAATTCCGGCCATGTCACTTTTGCAATTTACTTGAACGTAGCAAAAATCTCCCAAAATGTTTGTCGCTGATCGTAACTTTTTATATTCTATATTCACGGTTCAAGATTAATGTTGTTTTCATGTCGTAAATATTTCATTCTCGATCGACCGTCCCGGAAACTTCCTTCTGCTCTTTCTACTGGCCCCCCTGAAACTGTGTATCAATAGTTATTTGCTTTTTCATCAATATTTGTTTTGCATAAAGCAAGCTAACAAAATCTGTACCTTGCTGAGTTCGCATTTGTTAGCGTTAATAGTATTTTCGGTCAGGTGCTTCTGCTTTTCCGAGGGGTTTATTGTTTTGGTCTCCCATCCTAACACTAACCCCGCTCAACAGGGCTTGACTTCAGTGAAGTTTAGTATTACAAAGCTGTCAGATGCCTCAGAGGGCACACTTGTGGTGCAAAGAAGTTGTGAGGGAACTTGAAAATTATCAACATGTCAGCCCAGAAGCCAATGTTTCTCGCTTCTCTTTTATTTGTTATTCTTCAGAGACTGGAATGCTGTATTTCAATACCACACAATTCAGTGCCTTCTGATTTTCTGTAGCACTTACCACAGGCAACCCAGTGTATGCTTCACGGAAGCATCTAGTTTTTCTTTTTTTTAGTTTTTTTTTTTTCCGTGTCGGTAAAAGTCTTGCCTGTCACTCCCCTGGTAAGTGGTGTCTTTGTGTATAGAGCCTTCTGAGCGTATTTTCTTAGGATCGAGAGGGTAGTGGAACTGCGTAGATTTCTCTGGTGGACACAGTGGCATCATTAACTTAGCCTGCAATGGCGTCGAAAGTCATGCAACACGAATGGCGTTTTAGTGGATCCTTAAACAAAATATAACCTTATGGAGCTCAATAATGGAAAGTCAGTTGGATAAACTAGGCATGAATCTCAAAAGCGACGAGTACTGGACTTCGACAACAATCTATCGCCCGTCGAGACGAAATCAAAGTGAACAGTATTTACCTGAGGTACATGGTAATTTGACACAATTGAGTTTCTTGTCTTCACGCACGCAATGAAATAGGAAGAGGTTTTCGCCTCTAAGAGCAAATATGTTGTTTGTTTCAATAAAATTTTCGCTGGAAAAGGATTCTGTGGTATTTTCTGCCTTTGTGAATTATAATATCATGTTGTGTATTGAATTTTCGAGCTTAAGGTTGAAATCTGATATGGGAGAAGTTTTTTAGTATTGCTATGTAAGCAGGAAGGGTTCACAGGCCTGTTGGAAGCGTGCTTGAGTTTCAACAAAATGAGCCCCAAAATCAGCGAACACTTGTGACGCAGATGAATAATAAAGTAGCTGCTATTTCCAAAATGATGGAATTACCTGGTGATAAATAACGTCGTACGCATCTTGGAGAGTAAATTTTGACTTTGCATAAATAAGAGTTGGGCGATTGTGATCTTTGTTTTGACTTCGCTCATTTCATTGTCAAACTTTATAACACTTGACAGAAAAAGAAACTTACAAAAACCCGGTATCTTGCCATCATTTGACACAGATGCTTCACTGTTTGGCGAGTAAACATACAGCGGTAACTTATCACGGCGCCCGCTGAATTCCGGCCATGTCACTTTCGATTTTGCAATTTACTTGAACGTAGCAAAAATCTCCCAAAATGTTTGTCGCTGATCGTAACTTTTTATATTCTATATTCACGGTTCAAAATTAATGTTGTTTTTGATGTCGTAAATATTTTATTCTCGATCGACCGCCCGGAAACTTCCTTCTGCTCTTTCTGAAAACTGTGTATCAATAGTTATTTGCTTTTTCATCAATATTTGTTTTGCATAAAGCAAGCTAACAAGATCTGTACCTTGCTGAGTTCGCATTTGTTAGAGTTAATAGTATTTTCGGTCCGATGCTTCTGTTTTAAGAGGGATACCTTGTTTTGGTCTCCCATCCAAACACTAACCCCGCCCGGCAGGGCTTAACTTCAGTGAATTTAAGTATTAGAAAGCTGTCAGATGCTCAGAGGGCACACTTGTGGTAAAAAGAAGTTGTGAGGGAACTTGAAAATTATCAACATGTCAGCCCAGAAGCCAATGTTTCTCGCTTCCCTTTTATTTGTTATTCTTCAGAGACTGGAATGCTGTATTTTAATACCACACAATTCAGTGCCTTCTGATTTTCTGTAGCACGTACCACAGGCAACCCAGTGTATGCTTCACAGAAGCATCTCGTTTTAAATTTTTTTCCGTGTCGGTAAAAGTCTTGCCTGTCACTCCTCTGCTAAGTGGTGTCTTTGTGCATAGAGCCTTCTTCACGTATTTTCTTAGGATCGAGAGGGTAGTGGGAAATGCGTAGATTTCTCTGGTAGACACAGTAGAACGATTAACTTAACCGGCAATGGCGTCGAAAGTCATGTAACGCGAATGGCGTTTTAGTAGGTCTTTGAACAAAATGTACCCTTATGAAGCTCAATAATGGCAAGCGAATTGGATACTGAACAAGACAGACAATGTTAAATGTTGTCGAATGTTAAAAGCGACGAGTAATGGACTTCGACAACAATCTGTCGCCCGTCGAGCCGTAATCAAAGTAAGCTGTCTTCCTAAAATTTTGCCAAGTGTGGTGTTTTGTACAACACTGAAAGCAAATGAACAGTTCTCTGGTAACTCGGTATGGGTTCAACAAAGACAGAGAAGGAATCCATATAGTGGATCTGTTATCTCAGTTGTCTCTCTATTTGTATTTACCTGTTCTCAACTCTGCACAGTCTTCCGGTATAACAATTGGAAATTTCACTTATAAGTCATTGACGTGAATGGCGTTTTAGTGGATCTTTAAACAAAATATACCCTCATGGAGCTCAAGAATGGATCGTCAATTGGATGAGCAAGACAGCGCTGAAAAACTAAATATCTGGATTTTAAGCGACGAGTAATGGTCTTCGACAACAATTTCATTTTTCGCCTTCGGATATCAAGTGAGCTTTGTTTCTAATATTTTACTAACTTGGTATTATATAAAACACGGAAATCAAATAGCAATTTACTGTCAAGGTTCCGAGTCGAAAAGGGTTTGATGTGAACTGTCAAAAATGTATTTCATTGCATCTCTTGTTTGCACGCACGCAATTGAAATAGGTTTTTTTGCCTCTAATAGTAAATATGTTGTTTGTTTCGATTAATTTTTCGCTGGAAAAGGATTTTGCCGAGATATTTCCAGCCTTTGTGAACTTTAATATCATGTTGTGTAATTTGTGAGCTTAACAAATTTGCATACGTGTGTTGAAATGTGATGCGGGAGCATTTTTGTGGTATAGTGTAACGAAAATAAACAGGTCTGTTGGAAGCTTGCTTGAGTTTCAACAAAATGACCCCCAAAATCGGCAAAAAAAAAATAAAGTAGCTGGTATTCCCAAAACAATGGAATTACCTGGCGATAAATAACCTCGTCTTGGAGAGTAAAGTTTTGACTGTCAACCTGAAGAGTTGGGCGATTGTGATCTTTGTGTTGAATTCGGACATTTCTTGTCAAACTTTGTAAAACTTGAAAGAAAAAGAAAACAAACAAAAACAAAAACCCGGTATCTGTGTCAATTGATTTGACACAGATGCTTCACTGTTTCGCGAGTATTAAAACACGCCGCGGTAACTTCATCACGACGCCCGCTGAATCCGATGTCACTTTCGATTTTGCGCTTTTACTTGTGCAGCCAGAAGTACAATAGCAAAAATCTCCCAAAATGTTTGTCGCTGATCCTAACTTTTTATATTGGGGGTTAAAAATTAATGTTGTTTTCATGTCATAATTGTTGTTGCTGATGGCAAAATATTTTATTCTCGATCCACCATCCAGAAAACCTCCTCTTTTGTGTGTCTCACGGTGTTTACTGAAGTCGCGTCTATTTAAAGTTTGCCTGTTTGTCTGTCAAGTAACATTCATTTTGTACTCAACTCTGCAAAGGTTAAAAAAATTGGAAATGTGACAGTGAAAAATTATTTGAATGAAAGCTTGTTGTCTCTTTTGTGCTTTATTATGTACGGTCAAGGTTCTTTCGAAAAGGGTTGAATGTGAACTGTCAGAAATTTATTTAATTGCATATGCTTTGTGATTGTGTGTTTCGCTTGCACGCACGCAACTGAAATAGGAAGGGTTTCTTGCCTCTTATAGCATATATGTTGCTTGTTTAAATAAATGTTTCGCTGGAAAATATTTCTGTGAAAATTTCCAGCTTTTGTAAATTTATCATGTTGTGTAATTTTCGAGCTTAGCAAATTTGCATACATGTGTTGAAATGTGATACGGGGAGAATTTTTGTGGTAACGCATAAGTCACGAAAATAAACAGGTCTGTTGGAAGCGTGCTTGAGTTTCAAGAAAATGACCCCCAAAATCGGCAAAAGATTGTGACGCTGATGACTAATAAAGTAGCTGCTATTACCAAAACGATGGAATTACCTGGTGATAAATAACCTTGTCTTGGAGAGTAAATTTTTGATTTTCCAGAAACAATGGTCAACCTCTGAGAGTTGGGCGATTGTGATCTTTGTGTTGAATTCGCACATTTCTTGTCAAAATTTATAACAATTGAAAGAAAAAGAAAACTAACAAAAACAAAAACCCGGTATCTAAGCATTATTTAACACAGATGCTTCACTGTTTCGCGAGTAAACATGCCGCGGTAACTTGATCACTGCGCCCGCTGAATTCGATGTGCGATTTCCTCGGTGCAGCCAAAAGTACAATTACAACAAAACAACTAAAATCTCCCAAAATGTTTTTCGCTGATGGTAACTTTTTATATTCGGGGTTCAAAATTAATGTTGTTTTCATGTCGTAAATTTTGTTACCGATGGCAAAATATTTTATTCTCGATCGACCGTCCTGAAACTTCCTTCTGCTCTTCTTAAAAACTGTGTATCCATATTTATTTACTTTTACATCAATATTTGTTTTGCATAAAGCAAGCTAACAAAATCTGTATCTTGCTTGGTTCGCATTTGATAGAGTAACCCCGCTGGACTGGGCTTAACTTCAGCTTTCAACTTTTGTTTACAAAGCTGTCAGATGCTGTTAGTGCACGCTTACACTTGTGATGGAAAGAAGATGCATGATCAACATGTCAGCCCAGAAGCCAATGTTTCTCGATTCCCTTTTATTTTCTTCAATCTCTCTGGGTTCAGTACTTTGCTAGTAACCACATGTCTTCTCAAGGGGCTATTTAGCCAAGACTTCTACCATGGCGCTACAATGATATGCAATACCTAAACAATATCGTGTACTGTTAGACCTACATATTACGCAAAGACAACTGTCAACATGTCTGCTGACATGTTGACAGTTGTCAACAATGTTTTTCACTTCCCATTTATTTTCTTCAATCTTTCTGGGTTCAGTAATTTGCTAGTAACCACATGTCTTCTCATGCTATTTACCCAAGACTTCTACCATGGCACTATGTACAATGATAGACAATACCAAAACAATATCGTGCACTGTTAGAGCTACATATTACGCAAGGACAACTTGAATCTCTTGGAAGACAACACACTGCTCAGTTGACATTATGGAATAAATCACTGTGTTACTTTACTACCACACGTAAGCAATGCGTGTCAATTTTTTTTAAAGAGGACAGGAATTTCTTCTTTCTGACAAATGATTAATTAATAGGCCGGTAGCCAGGTTTTAACCTCAGAAAAGAATCTGTTTTGTCGTACGAACGTGTGAGGACCTGTGAGCCAAAGGGCCTCTGCAGGTATGACTTCTGGGTGACCCCTTAAATGGTCTTAATGACCCCCCAACTTGAAAAAAATTGCCTGGGGCGCTGCTCGTACCACAGGCAACCCAGTGTACCCTCACGGAGGGTCTAGTTTTGTTTAATTTTGTTAATTATGAGCTCTAAACGTCAAATTGGCAGAGCAAAAGTCTTTCATTTGCAAAATCACGGCCACATAACAACTGAAAATGATTTTCCAGCTTTGTAAATGACATTTTGATATAGACTGATATAAATTTGAAAAAAGGTGGGCCGACGTTTTTCAAATTTACCCAAATTTAATCCATTTCAATCCTCTCCAGTTTTGTCCATCCATGTCCCTTCTTGGCTTTACTTTTCTTTTTTTTTTGGTAGAGTTCTTCTATAGTTTTGAACAGTTATTTTGATATTTTAGTTAATTCTATGACCATTCGATCAGTGCTGAAATTGCCTAAAATTGCGTGACCTAGCCCCTTTAAAGGTAAGTGTTTCCGGATGCGTTGTACCGCTTTACAGCGAAGGCGAGATTAGCTTTGGACCATTCTATCCTCCAGCTTTCGACGGACATTTAAGACCTAAACAACGCCAGCATACTTAATAAAAGAGCCAATAGTTATTAAAGAGGGGAAAATGTTCAATATATTCCTAGATATGTTAAACAAAATGGATCATGCCTACCTCTAACTTTCTTCGTTTCACAAATGCTGAACGAATG
>OX421448.1:2932500-2960000 GCA_949126865.1 Montipora capitata | reverse complement strand
TTACAGCTGGTACATGTATATTTACAGTTTCTATAATGTGTTCAAGAACAAAGCTACTGAGTTCTTTACAGAGAAAAAAGGTGCTTCCTGTTCTTCTATACCTGTTTATAGCATGCAGCATTTATAAAAATCACAGAGGCAGGAAGGAATATAATTTATTGATAAGACCAAGACTTGTTTTATTAATGAATTTGACACTAAATAACTTTTGACAAAATAATTATCAGCTTTAGCCATAAACATGTATTTTTCACACACTATGGAGGCGGCTACTCAGGGAAAAATAATGTATATGCATTTTTTGGGGCTGGCTTGGCAAGGAAAGCAATTTTCCCCGGCTACATGAAAATTTTCTCTGTCTACTTCAAATTTTTGGGAGAACCCTGAGCAAGTCCAGCTCCATCAACCGTGAGCTTTTAATTCCCTGGTGCAAGTATGCTTTTGAGTTAAACGTTTTTTTTCACATGCAAATTTGTCTAGAAAATTCTGAAAACAAGATCCTAAATATATATGTTTCTCGTCTTTTTATATCTGTCCTCCATTCTATACTCCCGGAAGTTACACCAACAGCTTGTAAACTGTTTGCCCTTATGATATCCAGCTGTATTAGTTATTGTACACAAAACGAGTACAAATATTCCACAATATAGTACAGTTATTTGTACACTTGGTTGTTGTACAGCAGAGAACCGGTTTGACTAGTTTAGATCGTGACGTTGCCCCGCACGCACAAATCTGTCACGCGTTCTCAGTTGTTTACAATTCATTTGCTAAAACTTTAGTGCAAAAAAGATTGGATAATAAATAGCTTATTGGATGTTTTGGTGTGTAGTATCGCTGAGATATACTCTACATGAAGACTGTTTCTTGTATCCTTTTCATTTCCAGAACATAACGTCCACTTATGTCAGTATCCCGAATGAAGGACGTCAAACAGCGGCGCAAATACGGGTCGTGGTAGGTCATGACATACATGGATCTTGCTATAAATGAAAAACGTCCGCGCCTATTGCTACTGTGCATTTTTTGCGCATGTCACGCACACGTCATGCATCGCATCACGAAGGTAAAGGATCCTCCCTCAGGCAAAGGGTCGCTTGTGGCATCATGGGATCGCTGTGGACCCAGGTCTTCTCGGAAATGTCACGCAATGACGTGACAGTGCGAATAGACCATCGCTTTGAGAATTTCGGAGCGATTTTACTCTCTTGAATGCTCGGTGACCCCAATATTTCTTTCCGTAGATCACTTCCTTTCCTGATTTTGTCCATTTTAACAAAAAACAAAAAACAAAACAAAAATTTTGAATGTGAGAAGTTACAAATATTTCGCCTTATATGCTCTCGTAAGTTTTCTTTCTTAGACTAATATGTATCATTTTTCAAGGTCTATTTCACCTCAGAAATAGACATCAGTTCCAAAAGTTTACAAATAAAAATCTGTAAGGTATATTTTGAGCTAATTTTGATTTCCCATTTTCTTAGTTTGCGAAAAATGTGCCTTACAGATGCCGAATACAAGCCAAGTTCTTATTCCTGAAATTTTGAGGGGGGTCATACGGGTAGATTTTTAGAAAAACGTGATTTAAACTACTAGCGCCCAGTCTCTCCGTAGGTACTCAGTCGTTCATTTTGGCCATTTGTTTACGTTTAATTGTTCAATTTTCACATAGAATGGCAAAAGAGAATAAAAAAACATCTTGGGACATTATTCAAAAGAGTTAGAAGTTGGGCTGTTATAATCCATCAAAACTGTAGTAAGCCACCTTAAATGGCTTTCAATCTTTGAAATGCATCGGTCAGTAAGAAAGATTCTCAGTATGGATGAAATAAAAACATTGCACCATAGAAAGTTCGTTTTTTTATGCATCGCAACTCGTGGATAAGAATCGTTCGTATTCACTTTCCATGGCATATCTCTATATGCTAGTCCCTACAGTCAAGAAAGGGGTGTGATAACATGACAAAGTTCTTGACTTCCTTTCCCCCACTACTCATTTTTACAGGTAACTTCTCTTCCACATACACGTTGGGAGTCAAAGGCCAAAGCCGCATGTGAGTTTATACTCTTAAGGAAGCATTTAATTTTGTGATGCATTTGGCTGAAATATTTTCCTAACATGAAAAGAGCTTTCTTTGCAGTGTTGACAGTAAAAGCGAGAGAGAAATGTAGAAATCCAAATCTGAAGATACATCGTAAAAATAACATAAAAATGACATCGGATAACGTTGAACTTCCCTGGCAGCCTGGCAGACTTTGCTCAATGAGTTGACAACTTCTGTTCGGTTCTTATTCTTTGATAAAATGATACAAGAGGCGTGTCGGATAGCTGTCTAAAGTTTCATGCTGACGGGTGGGTCATAAGGAACTCATCGGCCCTTAAGATAGTTTTTTTTTTTAATGCTGCTGTCACATGTCTCATCCCCCCCCCCCCCCCCCCCCTTTTCTCACAACACGGCTGTTGGGGATGACAGTTTAAACAGCGGCTGCCCGTTCATGTGGCAGGTTGTGCTGGGTTACTTTCAAGAGAGACAAAGGTGGCAATCTCACTTTAATGAGACATGACGGTGTAACTTTGCTTTGTTTAGCATCTCTATATATACAATTATGATGCTTCTGGAAGGAAGCGTCCAGGGCATCTACCTCTTGAATCTGTTGAAGGGCTTGTCTTGTTAGCTTAAGCCAGTCAACGTGCGATGTGTCAAGTTACGTCAAAAACGCATACAGTAAGGTTTAAATTTATGCAGAAAATAGCAATCTAAGGACGTATGCTGAAAGCTTACATTTTCTGTTATTCGTTTTCACAGTTAGATATCTGAAAGGCTTTAATTGTACACAATATGTGTTTAAAACACTAGGTGAGTTTAATATGAATCATTATCATGATGATGATGATGATTAACAGCTGCATTTAGTACTGGGACACTAATTGGGGACACTGTCCAGAAATCAAATCAAATGAAATAAACACATATCAAATGGTAGGTTGGTTTTCGTGGAGATGGGAAAACCGCAATACTTTCACAAAAACCTCTCGGAGCAGAGTAGAGAACCAGCAAACTCAACCCAAATATGACCGGCTGCGATTTTCATAATTCTGTGGAATCTAATCTTCAAGTGCCAACAGCCAAACTGCGTTTTGGCTTCCATCAATCAAACTTTCAACGCCAAGCTGAGAGTTGACATGAAACCACAGATGCTGAAATCAATAATTGTTGATAGGTGACGCTTAGTGCTTGGTTTGACTATTCTGGGGGTGAGGGGTAGGGGTGGGGGGGGGGGGGTGGTAGGGGGTAAAGGGAACCATAGCTGAAACAACCCAAACCTTTTCAAGAAGTCACCTTAGGCCTAAACATTTTCTAGAGCATAGTGTTTAGGCCTAAGGTTCCAGATTCTTGCGGCTTTCCGTCGCATATGATGTAAGCTTCACTGAATTGTAAGCTGTTTTTAATTTGCAGAGCTCGAGATCACAGAATCTTTATCGTACCGCATCTATCACAGCAACCCGCTCCTTCTCAGGTTTTTCACACAGTACGATTTCCTCTAGCTTTATCTTTACCCGCGTCGTTACAAGTTATTCTTAATGAATGAGAGAAGTGATCCTCGGACTTATGCGCCGATCAACTCGAAACTTCAACATCCTCCCCCCCCCCCCCCCCCGGACATTTGAACTTTTGAAGATTGGATCGTTCAAATTCCCGCCTTCGGGCCAAAATGGTGTTCAAATGCCTTACCCTATCGTCGGCTTTGTCTGTCATACCCTACTAAAGAACAATCGTCGTTGGCTCCTGTCGTCTTAATAAAGCTTGTGTCTAAACATGCTAACACATGTTTCGTGACCCCTCATATGATGATGCCGTTTTTACCAGACTTGAGCTACTACAAAAACACAACTTTAATATTGAAACTATTAAAAGTGACTTGAAAATTGAATTAATAAGTCGGACAATGTCAATAAGCAAGTATAAGCTGCTCTAACTCCGAAACACGGCAAAGGTTGTTTAACGACGGAACTGTATACTTATCAACAACAGAGCCTAGAGGGTTTACGACTGCATGTATAATAAATTGTTCAGTGTCGGTTGATTACCTCTAACAGAACCGTACAGCTTGCAGAGCTTTAACAATGAAATGGAGGGTGTGACAACGTACCATATTGTATTCACTCAATAGTATAACAAAGACGAATTAGGAAGCCAAAATTCCTTTGAAGACAACTTTTGAAGATCTTTATTGTAAGCCAATCGCTCACAAATGCTATATCTCTTCCTTTAAACTCTTCCATCTCATTCAAACACGTGTTTTATAGCTGTTAGCGTCTTCGGCAATTTTCCCCACCCCACGCATGCAGTCAAATTCCCCAGAAGATAGTCAAATGTCCGGGATTTGCCCGGGGGGGGGGGGGGGGGGGTGTTAAAGTTTCGATTTGATCGGCGCCTTAGTCGACAATGTGAACAACTATCTCTTCTAGAAACCAGAAAAATTCAGGTCGCTTTAACGGGAATTGAAGCCATGACCTCTGCGATGCCGGTGCAATGCTCTACCAACTAAGCTATAAAGCACAATACTTCATAGCAGGTCAGTTTATTGGACTCATTTGTTTCCGTGAAGGAGTCAATGAAAGAAAGGAATCTCTATTAACATTAGCAGAAATTCCATCAGTGCCAAGATGCAAAAGATGCTGACAAGTGCAATATTATATTACATCATTTCACTCGCAAACGTGTCTATGTCCGACGTAAATATGAAATTCAGGACAAAATGATTTTATCCTACTTTTTACTATCAATTTCCTTTCGGTCTATGTAATATGAACTTGTTTGCAACTGAGGGAATTTTTGCTGTGTGTCAGGGTGGCTTAGTGGTTATCTATCGGGCCTCCGACCACTGCGAGCCGGGGCTCAATTCTGGCCTCGGCCAGCAGGTGGGCTGAGTTTCATTCGATCTCAACCTGACTCGGGGGGTTTTTCTCCGGGTACTCGACTGTATAGCGGTAACCAGAGGCGCCTTTGTATGCTTTTAGCCCGATGTCGTAAGCCGCGCCCTTCGCAATTCAGGGTGATTAGCACTAGCAATATTTATTTATTTATTTATTTATTTAATGTTAATATAGATTAATTTCATTTATCGAGTCCTTCACAGACACAAGACCCTCTTCCAAGTGTGTAGCTCAAGAGAGCATTGCACCGACATCGCAGAGATACATACATACATAACATACATACGTTTATTGTAACTCCCAATTTGGGCTTTTCGGTTACAATGTATAACTACAATGTCTAAAAATCATGGGTCATGATTTGGTCAAGATCATGGGTTGGAATCCCTTTGGAGCCACCTGAATTCCTCAGGTGTCAAAAATTAATGCTTAAATTGTCAACCTAAGTCCGAGGATCACTTCTCTCATTCGTTAATGATAAGTTGTAACGACACAGGTAAAGATAAAGCTAGACGAAATCGTACCTACCTGAGAAGGAGCGGTTAGTGGGATAGATGCAGTACAGTAAATACCCACATTTATCTTAGGCCCCCCCCCCCCCCCCCCACTTCCTTACATACATACCAGTTTAGCCTAAAAAAATTAAAAAGCTTCTTGTAGAAAACGAGCTTGAAATTTCAAGCGTTCGGAACAAATTTTAAACTGAACAGATCTTGTTCAAAACGTTTTTTCATGGTTATCATTGAAATATAAAGGTATCGACAAATCACATATGTATCATATAGTAGATATGTGGAAATAATAACTTATGTAAGAACCTAGATAGCCTAACTTGGAAAATCTAGGTTCGTATTTGTGGGTGTTTACTGTACAATAAAGATTATGTGATCTCGAACTCTGCAAATTGAAAACGTGGCAATAAAACGAAGCTTACAATTCAGACCAAGTCGCCATTAAAATATAATTTATACAAAAAAAAAAAAAAAAACTTTGTCCTAGTCCCTTCTCCACCTACTCCTCAGGTTTTGCCGCCTACTAAAATTCGAGTATTTCCAAAAACAAAATATGCAAAGACATCAAAATTAAATAATGCTTCTTCCTACTGCCCCATAACCACAAAACAAAAACAACTTAATTTTGACTACACAGACTGGAAGATATAATGGCATTACAATGATTAATCTCATTCTATTAAAAATTGCAGAAATTGAGCCTGGACCTCCAACAAATGTGGTTGCTCTGCCAAGTTCTTCATCAAGCATTAACTTGAGTTGGAGTGCTCCTCGAGGAAACTTTGAGATTTATTTATATGTAGTATATTGTAACAGGATTGGTGATGGTGAAGGGCGAGTTAATGTTTTAAATGCTACTCAACACATACATGTATTTAAAGAACTGCATGGTTTCACAAATTACACATTATATGTTAAGGCAGTTACAAAGGCTTTGCTAGGAAGAAAATCCAGATCAGTCGTTCAAAGGACACTTGAAGGCAGTAAGTCATTTATTTGCCTACCCTTTTTACCACTTACAGTAGTGCTTAACTTGACTGAGAGCCTTTCCCTGATGGAGGGTGTAAACTGTGGGGTTTTGGTATGTTTCAGTTATAGTAGAGCAATGACCTGCAACCTGCACTTTACACCCTCCATTTCCCTGATATTTTTTTGCCTATTTTGAGTGTGTTAAAGGACCATTCTGTCAGAAGGTTCACTCACTTGACAACTGAGTTTTAATTTTGCAGGAAATTTTCTTTAAAAAAAGAAATTTTGCGATTTATTGTACGTAAAATTTCTTACGACACTGCTGGGCAGATGACACTTTGTTTCCTTCATGAGCTCTGTCAATATTCCAGGGACAAAACCTGGAGTATCACTCCATGGAGTACCCCTATGGAGTACCCTTAAAAATAGTTGATCAGAAGTTTAAAAATTATTGTAAGAAATTATTGTAAACCAGTATTTGAGCAACCTAATGTCAAGTGTCAATGTTTTTGTGTCAGTTAACTTTCTTTTACTTATTTTTTCTAGAGCCATCAAGAGCACCTAAGATAGTAAGCATCACCAGTATTACGCCAGATGTAAGTGATTTCCTAAAGAGTCTCTTCAGATTGCAGGGTGAAAAAACCTAACATCAAACATATTTCCTTCACCAGAGTCTTGATTTAGAGTGGCAACCACCGCCAATAATTTACCAAAATGGAATTATAACCAAGTATATAATTGAGTGGGAAGAGCATGGTAAAATAGGATGGCCCAGCAGCTTAGAAGTACCAGGTCATATTCTCCATAAAACGATTAATGGGTTAACCAAGGGAAAAACATACAGTGTAAGAGTATCTGCAGCAACTGTCATTGGCAGGGGAATATGGAGCACACCAGTCATTGGAACAGTCCTTACTCAGCTAGAATATGGTAAGAAGCAGTACATGTATTACAAGGCTCGAAATTGCGACCAATACAGTTGCATTTGTGACTGAGGAGCAGGCGTAGCTCAGTCGGTTAGTGCGCGGTCTTCTGAACTGGAGGTTGCCAGTTCGATCCCCATCTCATTCCGTCCATGTCTGTCTTGACTTTCCTCTGATCTGTGTAGCTGCAGCTAAGGGGGTACTTTTCCCCTATATTTTGT
Source organism: Montipora capitata (assembly GCA_949126865.1). Classification (NCBI taxonomy): domain Eukaryota; kingdom Metazoa; phylum Cnidaria; class Anthozoa; order Scleractinia; family Acroporidae; genus Montipora; species Montipora capitata. The sequence continues at coordinate 2,952,436 of OX421448.1, read as the reverse complement.
GTTATTTATCAAATGTCATAAAAAATTGTCCTGTAATTTATAAATAACACATTGAAGTACCCTTGCGATTTATAAATCGCACGATGCCCAACTTTGCGATTTACAAATCGCAAGGTTGCTAACTTTGTGATTTATAAATCGCAAGATCACGAACTTCGCGATTTATAAATTGCAACATTATGATTATGGTTTAAACTCAATCGGCAACAGCATGTATATTATGAGTATGGAAATTTCTTGCTACCCTCCCTTTAGCAGGAGGAAGTTAGTCCATCAGTAGACAGATAACGAGGTGTGAGCATATTAATTCTATTTGGTGGGAAATAGCATTTTAAAGTTGTCGTCGTCGATAACATCGGTTCCTTTAGTCGGGTGGAAAGTTCCCTTGCTTCGGAGATCACGGAGGATTGTTATCGTATACGGGTTTCAATTGCTTTTTCGTGTGTATCTCAGTTTCCGTATGATAGCCTTTAGATAGGTTCTCCAGTTTTTCGTGGGAGAGTGTTTCATTCTAAACATGAGGCTGGGAGTCCAAGACGAAGAGCGAAGCCAAAAGATGCCCGTCTTTTTTCGCTTGTCCTTTTCGCGAAAAACTGAGCAGCATGGTGGCGGAATTTTTGAAAAATGTGTTATTTTGTTGTAAGGGTGAGAGCAAAAAATTTTCATCTTCTTCAAACCGTCGCATTTATTTTTGCTTAAGCACCAGGTTTCATAAACTCCCACTCAAGGATGACTGAACAAACAAATAATCGAATAAAAGAATTAGAGCGTTATTCACTTTGTATATTAAATTTGTAGCGCAGCTCGGCGCGCCAAAGGCGCGCGCGCGGAGCACCATGGTTAAGAAAATATAGCAACCCATCAATGAAAGAAATTTTGGTTTTAGCTATGTCGTGCTTATGCGACCTTCCGTACGTCCGTACGTATGTCCACCCTTCCATGTATGCCAATGTGACTAGTATCACGTGACGAGATCACGGGCTTAAGTTAAGAGCCCCTTTGGTGAAGGGCTTTATGTGGTTCGTTTTTGCAAACATAATCACTTTTTATGGACTGTTCAAAATTTTTTTATGGAAAAACCTCTGGTAAAGTATGTGAAAAATGTTAGGGAAACAATTTCAAGCAATTTTAGAACAGCAGTTGATGTTACTGATGAAGATTCACATTTCCGTACGAGCCATTATTTTGAATACGTGTTTTTTAAATGCCACGGACTAGTTTGTCTTTTTCGCGTTGAAAATCGCCCTAGATCATCAAATTAACTACTCATGAATAAAAACTTCATATTTTGGTCTTAAAAATTTGGAAAGTTTGGTTAAAAGAAGGTTTTAAACAATCTATTCATATTTTTTTGCCCCTCTAAGTCCGAAGAGTAATTAATTATGCAAAACACAATCGCCTTTGTTTGTCGTCGTGAAGAAATGACAGGTGTTGACGCATGTAATTGTAAAAAATTGAAAAAATTATCGGATTCTTCTTTTTTTGGCCTAATTTGGTGGAAATATTAGTTAGCTAAATTTAAAAAAAAAATTAATGGTAATGGTAATGGTAAGATAACGTAGGGCGATGGTTACAATAAGGATGGCAAAGAACTCAGAAGGATTGGTAAGTACTCTCATCTCTTCACCAACCCTCAAAGGCATACCTTAATTTGCGCATCATTTGAAAGAGATGAGACTGTCTATTACGTCACGTCTACATGTTCGAATTTTGCGACGCATGCTTATTGTTAGGGGATTGGACCCCAGTGTAATGCTATGCCTCCGAAAAGAGATCATCATGGATTTCAAATAAACTATGAACTTTGGGTTGTGTAGGGATTCAGACAATAAATGTGTTGCCTTGGAGTTGACTTTCCTGTGTTAATCTTTTAACACTTACAGAGGTTTTTTTTTTTACAGTAAGTGAGACGACTGCAAGATCGCAAAATACAACGACAGTCACTACCCTCTCAGGTTAATAATTATGAAGGGTTTCCTCCGGATGTAAAAGGATTCCTTCTTGACGATTTTCAAATGTCTAGGGGACAATACAGGCCACGATTCACTGATGAAAGGGTCACGTTCTAGTTTGCATTGTTGCTGTTGGGCTTCGCAGGTGGCTGTCTCTATCAGTAGTTTGAAACGGCAAAACTGGATAAAAAAAAACTTAAATGAAAGAATTAAAATAGCAGTCACTGAGCAAACTAAATCTGCTCAGGTCTGAACAAAAACGCGCCCGATGTAAACTAAGGAATCCGGAATCCGGAATCCGGAATTCGGCAAATGTGAGGCTTTGGAATCCAGAATCCAGGATCCAGGGAGTGGAATCCGAAATCCATTGTATGGAATCCAGAATCCACGGAATTGGAATCATTGGATGCAATCCAGGATCTATTTCGGTGGAACCTGTGAGTTTGGAATCCGGAATCCAGATCCAAAATCCATGGGTTGAAATCTGGAATTCGAGGTACACCTGTGGCCTGTTTCTCAAAAGTCCCGAAACTTTTCGGGTCTATTTCGAGTGCCACAATTCCCTTTATATCTTCGCAACGCCACGGTTCTAAGCCATCAAACTTCGCTATGCTTGTTAAAAAGGGACAAAACATTAATATGTGCTATTTACACAATAAGAATGACATACATATATCAAGTGCTTATACATGTACATCAAAACTGTTATACATACATCAAGACTGTTATACATACATCAAAATTTGCCACATACAAATCAAAGCTCATATTTACATGTTGAACGATGCTACACTTACATCAAGATTATCTGATATATTTACATCAAGATTCTTTAGAAATATGTACATCAAGTTTCCACATAAATATACATCATGATTCGTGATACTTTCCATCGAGTTTTAAACACATCAAGATGCGTGATAACATACACGGTGTGACTGCTAACGTCCGTGTCTTATATATCTACATCATTCGTGATATATATACATCAAGATTTGTGATATACCGGTATACATCAAGATTCGTGCACTTCTAACATGAACACAAGAATACTGCTGGATTTAAAGAGTGAGGAGTGGGCAGCTCTAAAGACCGGAATCGAGAATCCGGAATCCGGAGACCGGAATCCAGAAACCAGAATTATCCTCAAATCGCCAGAACTACAACAACTTACCCACTCCGTGTACGCTCTGCTATAATTCCCACACTCAAGTATTTAACTCTGAGGAAATGTAAACCATAAAAAGGATCTGACCTTGTTATTCTGGATATAAAGACGTGAACGTGGTGATGACATCATCAAGCTAAGGTAGTCCACATTACAATAAAGGGAACTTAAAACTTGTTTAATTCATTTTCCTTGCTTTTTCACCTGCCTTGGTACAAAAATGCCTCTTTTAAAGGAACAAGGCGCCAGGGAGGATGTGTTGCGTAAGTGATGGAGCGACTGAAGCTGTCGATTATAGGTTGAGAAAGAACATACAGTGAATATGAAAAGTTTACATTGTTTATCGAAGATAAGTTCTTTCGAGACGTCCCACTTGCATTGAATAGGCCAGGAAACAAGCAAGTTTTGAAGATTCTGCCGAAAGGCAGATGAATACATTGCGCTTGAAGGTCGATGTTACGAGTTCGAATGTTTTGAGGATGGGTAGCTTGCAAACTAAACTGAACGCAGGGTTGTCGGAACAACAACAAGAAGATTTATTCCAAAATGAAAGTAGTTTCCACGAAGTAAAAATTCTAAACAGCACCTACTCGATAAACTTACATGGCCTCCGCCAACTTGAATAAACACTGCGGCAAGATTTCCGCACAGGTCCCTACTTCATTATGCATACACTCCTTTGTTTCAAGAAAACAATAGCGATAACAATAGACGTCCTTTGGGACTGTGGCGCTTTGTTCTTTCTTTTTAGAGGTTTTTTTTTCTAAGTCTATATGGACTTAAAAAAAGTCGGTCGAACTTCTGTCTGAAATACGGAAAATCGAACAGTTTTTCTTGCAATTTCGGCACTTTTCCTGCAATTTTACCCATTTTTCAGTTTTAGAATAAGCGCAAGAAGTGGAGTTTCAAGCAATCGTTGTAATAGGGTTCAGATTCGCAAACATAACAAACAAACCAAATAAAAGTACTGTCATAAGAAATTTAATGGCTACCTGCTCTTTTTATCGTGAAATTGTTCTTCCTGTCTGCTTAAAAATTCGCCGAGACACTGCAAAGTGTATATTTTCTTCCTTTCCTGTATTTAGGATCACGAACGGTGCATTTAGAGGTATTTTGCGATTTATCGCTCTTTGTAGAGATCGGCAATATGCTCAATGATACTTCCAAGTAAATAGCTTTGGTAGAGATCCATGGATGTTCCCCTACGAGGCATACTTCGTTTCACTCCCCATCATGTCTTTTCAATGCCCTGCTGTGGGCTCGTTTGTCTGGGTCGACGAAGTTTAGGCGATGGTTAACTGCGGTGAGATGATATTGTTAGCCCTTGTCTTGTAGGCAGTTGTAAACTTTCCGGCCACAGGTAGCTAGGGCTAATATTTTTTCAAGGAAAGTTTACGGTCAGAACATTAATATGTGTTCTGGCGGATTGAAGGCTATCCATTGCAGTTTTTTCTTGAGCATCGCGAAACAGATCCATCTCCCGATGCGGCACTTTGTCTTTGCCAACTGACTGCGTTTTCACACAGGTTTTGGACACGGAAGACGAAAGTAAATTGTTTTCTTTGCACCACTCTATGCACAACTCTGGAAAGGCTATAAAGCAGGGACAATTTCCAAATGATCAAATCTTCCATTGCTGTGACCCTTTTACGTCGGTAGCCATCTTGATTATTACGAAGACACAAGTTTGCTTCAAAAGAAGGGAAATATGAAACGATTTTAATTGCAATGAACTCGTGCATGAAAGTTTCCCATGAAAGATGCACCAATCAGACTTTAAGCGTGGTATACTCTTCCACGCAGTGAACTTATAAGAGTGCCGCACGCACGGGGCATGAAGGAAAAGCAGGTCACAGTTCACAGCAATACTGGAAAACCTAAAACTATCACAGGGACTAACCTTAAGACTAAACAGTGCCTTTAGTCGTAATTAGGGTTACGGTTAGCATTATTAAACGAATGGGTTGTTTCAAGAGTAGTAAAACAGGGATTTCTTAACGGTAACCTACAAGTGTAAGTTCGATTGTAGGTGCTCGGCGCGGCACGTGTATATAATTACGTATCATTGTTATGTAAATAGTCAGCCAGAATTCAAAATAAATATCATTTTCAAGGTGTGAATTAGCAACTTGACACGTTAGCTCAGTGGTAAAGAACAGGGACAAGTAATCCAGAGGTTTACAGTGGGTCGGAGTTCAAGGCAAGCTGCGAGTGACATATCATTGAAAATGGCTGCTAGTATTGTTACTCCATCGCTGACCGCCATATTTACAAAGTCAATTATCACTGGGATTTATCCAACAGAATGGAAAATGGCCAGGGTAACTCCGGTGTTTAAAAAGGGTGAAAAATCGGACCTCAACAATTATCGTCCAATTTCCGTTATTCCGGTTGTCTCGAAGGTTTTTGAAAAAATTGTTTACGATCAACTGTACCAATACCTAAATGACAATCAATTGTTATCAAGTTGTCAGTCGGGCTTTCGCTCCTTACATAGCACCCTAACGGCCTTGCTTGAGGCGACAAATAGCTGGTCTGTTAGCATCGATAACGGCTTCCTGAACGGAGTAGTCTTCATTGACCTTAAAAAAGCTTTCGACACAATTGATCACGAAATTATTTTACGTAAATTGTCTTACTTTGGTGCTGACCAGGCAACTGCTAAGTGGTTTCAGTCATACCTAAGTAATCGGACCCAAAGGTGTAATGTAAATGGAAATCTGTCAACTGCCAGCACTGTTACTTGTGGCGTACCGCAGGGTAGCATCCTGGATCCCTTGCTTTTTTTGATGTACATTAACGATCTCCCTAACTGCCTGCGGGTTGCTGCGCCGAGAATGTTTGCTGATGACACCAGTATAACCTTATCTGCAAAAACGGTAGCCGATCTTAAACTAGCAGTGACTTCTGAACTTAACAATCTTACCTGTTGGCTGAGAGCCAACAAATTAAGTTTAAATGTGGCCAAAACTGAGCTAATGATAATCGGATCTAGGCAGAGATTGAATACCCAATGTGAAGAGATTAATATAAGTATCGATGACAGGACGATCAAGAGAGTTGACCATATTAAATCTCTGGGTCTTACCATTGATGCACAACTCTCTTGGTCTAAACACGTTGACGAGATAAGCAAGAAAGTCTCTTCAGCCATTGGTGCATTGAAACGTGTACGACCTTTTATTCCGACGGATGTTGCAGTTCAAATTTATAATGCTTTAATATTACCACATTTTGATTACTGCAGCCCGGTTTGGGATGGTATGAGTGGCTGTTTGAGTGATAAATTACAAAAATTACAAAATCGCGCTGCCAGAGTAATTACTCAATCACCTTTTGATACGAGCTCCAACCTCCTTCTCGCGATGCTTAGGTGGGAGAAGCTGTCTCTTCGTCGTAAAAAGCAGAAAGCTTTAATTATGTATAAAACATTGAATGAACTTGCCCCAGACTATCTTCAATGTCTCTTCACTGAACGCCACGTTAATGATTATAACCTAAGAAATCTTGAAGGAAAGCTTTCGCTGCCCAAGCCAAATACTAATTACTTAAAACGAAGTTTTTGCTACAGCGGGGCCTGTTTGTGGAACAACTTGCCCCAAGATTTAAAAAGCGTTTGTTCTATTGGGCAGTTTAAACGGGGTATTAAGAAAGTATCTGAGATATCGGATTCCCACACGGCAATCATGTAAAGCAGTTGTACAAGTTTTAATTTTTAATTATTAACTTAACTGATGATTCTCCGTGTCTAAATAAAGATTTACATTACATTACATTATCATGAGATAAAACGGCAGAAAAAGCCGAGCGGGAACAAGACGAAGGGATAGAAAGAGGAAAGCTGAGACAAAAACGAGTAACGGTGTGGGCGATGAAGGGAAAGAAGAGAGAGAGGGAGGGAGAGAAAAAATGAGAACCGTTTTTGTTCATCCCGTAAGTACAAATTACCCATGTATATATTCGGTTCTCTTGGGTATACGTATTGTTCTACAAAACAATAGCGCGAATGAATAATTAATTTATTCTGCATGCATAATGAAGTAGGGACCTGTACGGAAATCATTCCAAACACTGCTTCTTTCACACTTGACTAAACACGGATAACGCCAACTCTCTCCGCTTTGTGAAAACTAGTAAATACTCCGCTTGGACTCGTCTACTTATATACTCTCACAATAAGCTTTTAAAACTTTCTAAAACAGTAAACAATCTAGTTATAGAAAGATTACAAAACACACCGATTTAGAAACGCTTACGCACGAACCTAAAAATAAACAAAGTACGAACTCTCGCGAAGCTTCTAGAAAGTAACGCTAGTCACGCAATGCTGCTTTTCGCAACAGTCGACAACTGATGATATGTTCGGATTGAGGTAAAAGGTTTTTACACCGTAAAAGAAATGCAGCAAAAGGTAGGAGAAGTATCGATGGCATGTAGTTCCCGGTGTTGTGATCTGTCTTTTGTTGTGTATCATGGTTGGGAGGGTAAATGCTCGGAGATATTAGCTACACCAAGCTATACTTTAAAAAGATATCCGAGGGTAAATAAAGATATATGATATGATATGATGATATGATGGACACAAATCATCTGACAAGATTGAAACGGCCCGACGTTTTTAAAACAAATTTGCAGCGTTGACACTGATTTAAAAAGTTTTTTAAAAGTAAAACGTTTCGATCACTTCGGTGACCTTCATCAGTTACGTATGCAAATATGACTAACGATGGTAAAATAGGCAAGTAGATGACAAATATCAGAAACCCATAAGGGTTGAAACGTGTAACGGCCACTTTTGCGCTGGGAAACAAGCTTCTGAATGTATTCAATTTGGAACAACAAGAGTGAAACATTCAACCAATCAGTTCGCAAGAACACCGTGACGCAATACCACCAATGTTCTCGCGCGAAATTAACTGGAGCGAGGGGTTTCCAAATATGGTACTTAGGACTGAATATTTGGAAGCTGTGAACGCGCGTTACACATTTCAACCCTTATGGGTTTCTGTAAATATGCATAACGCGTGTGCCAGAAAATGATCTAAAAATTCTTGAGATTGAGGTACACACGTGGAAACTCAACGTGCTCATTGATTGAGCTCTCTTCCTTATTAGAATACCACGCTTCCAAAAACAACCGCTGGTTCCATTGGGTCCAGATATGAAGAACTGACACGTTTTCAAAATCAAAGCTATGGCCAGTTTTTTGGGAACGTTGAGCCAGTTTAGGGTTTTTGTCAAAACACGCGGCGGCTTTAGAATGTTCTTTGGTTCTGGTTTTTAGGGCACGTGACGTCTGGCCGATGTACGGCACTGCAGCGCAATTGTTGCATTCGATCTTGTAAACAGTATTCCTTGTGTCATCTTTCTTTTGTTGATCTTTCGGTCTTCTGAAAAAAGAGCCGACGATGCGGACGGGTTTGTGCGCCTCTTTGATGTTGTGTTGGTTTAGCACTCTTGTAATTTTCTCAGAGGCGCCTTTAGCGAGGCTTTTTAAGCTTTCTCCTGTGCTGTCGTGATGTTACGACGTTTAGGAGGACTGACGCCAAATGTTTGCGATCGATGTTACAGAGACGCGTACGATATCTTTTTCTGCGCCAGGGAGGTGTCCTATATATCGATCAATCGATCAACCGATCAATCGATCACTAAAGTGATCGAAACGTTTTACTTTTTAAAAACTTTTTAAATCAGTGTCAACGCTGCAACTTTGTTTCGGCCCGTTTTTTTTTTTTTTTTTCAGGACTTACCCAAATGCAATCCGTTTCAATCTTGTCCGATGATTTGTGTCCATGCATGCTTCTCTTTCCTTTTGCCGCATTTCTTTTATGTTTTCCAACAGTTTTAAGTGGTTATTGCAATGTTTCGTTCTACTTTTTGGGCATTTTGGGTGTCATGAAATTACGTCATTCGGAAGTCCAGATATGTTCAAACTGCGAAAACACGGTGGAAAAACCAGTTGTCGACCTTGAAGCGCAATATTCATCTGCCTTTTGGCAGAATCTTCAAAACTTGCTTGTTTCCTGGCCTATTCAATGCCAGTGGGACTTCGCGAGAGTTCGTAGTTTGTTTATTTTTAGGTTCGTGCGTAAGCGTTTCTAAATCGGTGTGTTTTGTAATCTTTCTATAATTAGATTGTTTACTGTTTTAGAAAGTTTTAAAAGCTTATTGTGAGAGTATATAAGTAGACGAGTCCAAGCGGAGTATTTAACTAGTTTTCACAAAGCGGAGAGAGTTGGCGTTATCGGTGTTTAGTCAAGTGTGAAAGAAGCAGTGTTTATTCAAGTTGGCGGAGTCCGTGTAAGTTTATCGAGTACGTGCTGTTTAGAATTTTTACTTCGTGGAAACTACTTTCATTTTGGAATAAATCTTCTTGTTGTTGTTCCGACAACCCTGCGTTCAGTTTAGTTTGCAAGCTACCCATCCTCAAAACATTCGAACTCGTAACATCGACCTTCAAGCGCAATATTCATCTGCCTTTCGGCAGAATCTTCAAAACTTGCCTGTTTCCTGGCCTATTCAATGCAAGTGGGACGTCTCGAAAGAACTTATCTTCGATAAACAATGTAAACTTTTCATATTCACTGTATGTTCTTTCTCAACCTATAATCGACAGCTTCAGTCGCTCCATCACTTACGCAACACATCCTCCCTGGCGCCTTGTTCCTTTAAAAGAGGCATTTTTGTACCAAGGCAGGTGAAAAAGCAAGGAAAATGAATTAAACAAGTTTTAAGTTCCCTTTATTGTAATGTGGACTACCTTAGCTTGATGATGTCATCACCACGTTCAAGTCTTTATATCCAGAATAACAAGGTCAGATCCTTTTTACGGTTTACATTTCCTCAGAGTTAAATACTTGAGTGTGGGAATTATAGCAGAGCGTACACGGAGTGGGTAAGTTGTTGTAGTTCTGGCGATTTGTGGATAATTCTGGTTTCCGGATTCCGGTCTCCGGATTCCGGATTCTCGATTCCGGCCTTTAGGGCTGCCCACTCTCCAGCAGTATTCTTGTGTTCATGTAAGAAGTGCACGAATCTTGATTTATACCGGTATATCACAAATCTTGATGTATATATATCACGAATGATGTAGATATATAAGACACGGACGTTAGCAGTCACACCGTGTATGTTATCACGCATCTTGATGTGTTTAAAACTCGATGGAAAGTATCACGAATCATGATGTATATTTATGTGGAAACTTGATGTACATATTGCTAGAGAATCTTGATGTAAATATATCAGATAATCTTGATGTAAGTGTAGCATCGTTCAACATGTAAATATGAGCTTTGATATGTATATGGCGAATTTTGATGTATGTATGACAGTCTTGATGTATGTATTACAGTTTTGATGTACATGTATAAGCACTTGATATATGTATGTCATTCTTATTGTGTAAATAGCACATATTAATGTTTTGTCCCTATTTAACAAGCATACTTCGCAATCCTCTTTGTTTTTCTTACATCAAAAACATGTTAAAGGATTAGCTTTTCAAATTAAGCAGATTGCAGTTCGACGACTGGCTTTTCGGGCGCGAAAAGTTATCGGGACTTTCGAGAAACAGGCCCCTGGATTCCTTTTCATACGGCGAAAAAAAAAAACGTAGCACAGAGGTAATAGTTCTACAATGCACGTGCACCGAGTGAGAGAACGTTTACATGGAGAGAAGAAAAACTTAACAGTTGATAAACGCAGCGACATATGCTTTCTGTACTCACTTTTCATACAAAAAGTCGTACTTGGCCTTGAAGCTAAGATGTTTCTTGAAATTACATGTTCTCCTTTGAGAGATGGGAGATGCCAAGTAAACCCGCGTTTGGAACGTCTTACAACTAGGTGTGAAAAACCAAAAGAGGCGGAAGGGCATTGAGACTTGCCCCCTATGAAACTTCACCTGACCGATTTTTCTACATGTAAACCAAACAAAAGTTTCAGACATCACTTTCTAAATATTCTTAGAGCCAAAATTTAACTCCTGGTGTGATGTAAATAGACCGCCTGATGATTCGTCATTGAGAATGATATGCGTCTTTACTACTTGTAAAAGGTGTCTTCCCATATTACAGGGCCTTCCATGAATATGCAAACTCTGAAGCTCAAATTCCAGTCAACGGTTTTGCTTTTCGCTGCTGTCAATCACTGTCGCGGAACAGGTCCATTGGTCGCATTCACAGTTCCGATTGGCTAATTTCGATCTATTGAAACCTATTTACAATTCATTTGGATTAAAAAAGGAACTATTATGAAGCACAATAGAGCTGTTTTTAAGGACAATTTTTTTCTTAAAGAAAAAAAAAATGTCATAAAAGTACTATGATATTCTTATTTGTAATAGAAAAAATTCATGTCATAATCGCATTCTGGTACTTAAAGAAAAACCACTCTTATTTAAAAATATCAAGCAGATAATACCAGTCATTAAAAAAAATAATAAAATGAAAATAAAAAACAAATTACGAATACGAAAAACTAAGAAATTCTAGCAGTCACATTCTCCATTTTAATATCTGTGTCCTGAAGGTCTACATTTCTTCCTCTTCCTCTGGAACCTCTAAGGCAGAGGAGGGCTGAGCGGAGGATAGCAAAGGATACTTATGCTCTTAGCCAAGACAGGGTTCTGGCGTTGTCCTCTTCCTTCTTAATGGAGTAGTTCAGCAAATCTGTTGTGGTATCTCTTACCACGGCCATTCCGCCTGTGGTAGTGAAAACAAGTGGCGTGAAGGTGCCTTGCTCCACCTCCCTCGCCCTGCTTGCATATTGGCGTTCTTTTTTCATTCTCGTGTTGCCTGTAGATTTCCTTGGGGCTTAGATCTCTGTAAGAACCTGCATTAGGGTGACAAACCCTGACATCGAAGAATGCAGTCTTCTGTCTTTCCCAGAAGCCACGGGCGCTAATGTCTAAACGCGCCTCAGGAGCTCTGTTGGCACCTCTGTTTAAAAGCTCTCCATTAACTTCCTGAAGGACCAGCTCTGTATCCACATCATTACATACCATGCCCAACATTTCTGCTTCCAGGTCACGAAGCTCATTATGACACTGTATTTTAAACCCGCCACGTCGGCATACCATTGCATGATCTGCGTTGAACTGGTCCCCGCACACGCACACTTTCAGTGTGTCGGTGATTTCCCAGTCGTATCTCAACTTGATTGCATCCCTGAATTCTCTCTTATTTAGATTGAAGGTCAAGACTTTGATGTGAATTACTGTCAGTTGGATGCTCCCTTCTCCGTAGCTAGCTCTACAGCTCGCTTGGTTCCTGTCGGGAGAGAGGTCTTTACCCGTTGTAGCCTCTCATCCATGCACTCATCCTTCTTGTTACACGCGCTTATTTGCAGTGTTCTTATTTGTGACGCATCCGGGGTCTGATGCACTTGCTCCACAATTTGCCTCACTAGGGGACCTGTGACCCTGACTGAAGCCTCGTATTCTTTGGGTGAGGCTCTGGCTGGATCTATAAGCCGAGGCCCTCCCATGCACACAGGAAGCGCAAGGAGTTCGCGCTCGGCTTCAGTTATTGCGTGGTCCGTAATAGCTGGTATGAGGAATTCAGTTATCGCACGCTCTAAAGGCTCTAGCAAGTCAGTAATGTCGGGCAGTGTCCTTAAGAAATACGTCCATCGGTGCCGTAGCCCAAAAGTGAACGCTGCATAGCTCGCCTTAGGTTGTGATGTGGCGAACTCTGCAAGTTTGGTGACCTGGTTTACCCAGTCTTCTACCTTCTCGCCCACATACTCTTCACGAAATGACCTCGACCCAAGAGCAGCACCTAGATGCTTGTGGCCCACAGAGGTAATGTTAATCGCTGTGTCGCCGAATTCCTCACTAGCAGCGTGTTCTTTATCAGGTTTTGTGATCAACAAGCACTTTTTTGCATTAGGGAAGTGTCCTAATGCCAGACCACTCTCTGATAGTTCGTCCTACCGTCTTTCAGCGAGCCACTTCCCGTTGCATCGTCAGCAAACCAATACTGTTTAGCTGCGCTTGAGACGTGTAGACGAGTTATTAAAAGTGGCTGGAGACTAATGGCGTACATGCTCTTAGCGAGAGGGTCCCCCTGTGTGGTGCCCTCGGCTGATTTAAGTAAGAACCTCACAAGCTGTCTGTAGGTGTTCACCGCATAAGTAGATGTAGTGGGACATAGCACTCTGATATTGTGCATCTCAGAGGCGTCAATAAGAAGAACAGCTTCCGTGTCATCAGCGTCGAAAATATTGCGCATTGCATGAATGGCAGCCTCACGCCCACTTTTATGGCCTGCGCACACCTGCAGCCAGCCGCTTGCATCGACGACATCGAGTTTTGTTACTCTCATCGCGCACGTCACGATTACCCTCCGTATTACTTCACTAACCCCAATCGGCCGGACCACGCCCTCTCCTTTGTCGAGTGGAATCAGACGATTGGCTAAAATTGCCTCGATACTAAGAGGGTCAATATATTCCGTGAACAGTCGTCTGGTCATTGTAGCTATAGCTGTGCAAAGGTGTGACCCAGATTTCTTGAAAGATTTGCACGCAAGCATTCTCCTAAAACCATTGGCGTCTACACCCGAAGGTCCGCCAGAGCCTTTACTCCTTAAAGCGGCATCACGAACCATCTCTTCGTTGATATGGTAGTACACTGTACCTGGAACGTCTTCGATCGGTCCAAAGAGTAGAGAACCGAGGAAGGCGTCCAGTGCCGCAGGGTGCTTTTCCTTAAGTTGTCTAATGACGTCGTCGCTTAAGGGCAGAATACCCCCGCTGCCGTCAATAGATCGTTTTCACGTGATTTCATTAAATTCTAAAACTAGAAATAATCAAACATTAGTGGAATGCGTTTGATTTCTATGGTAGATACTTAGTGTTGGTAATGTTCATTACTTTGGTTGGTCTGAAAGCAAATGACTATTTAGATATAAATTTGTGTACTATATGTAATCAGTACTTATTGAATTTCATGTATAGTGCATGCAAGGTGGGATATTTTTGTTTTTAGTCATCATTATACTATGGAGTTGGAGCAACTTGATCATGTCTTCAAATGTGATTTTCATAAACAGCGTAAAACCGCCAAGGAATATCATGAACGATTTATTAGAACACAACACTGTCGAAACGTATAACTATATAACCTATGTATACTAATGAATATTAATGCATATGAAAGGTCAAATGGTAATGATGGTAAGCAACAGTATCAAGGTACCTCTGCATTTTTTTTTTTTTTTTTTTTTTACAGCTTGTTCATTTAAAATAATTATTTCTAATATTAAGATTTTTTGCCTTGAAAATTGAAATTTTTACATTGTATTCTTCATTGTACTCTTCATTAAGTTAACACTTCTTCGTTTGCCCCAGAATCAAGAATCTGGGCTAAAGCTTCTTCAAGACGGACGTATACAAAAGACCACCCCTGTGGACCCGGTCCATGGACCCCTTCATGGACCCGGTCCATGGACTACCCCCTGTGGACCACCCCTCACTTTGTAAATTCAATGCGTTTTACAAGCAGAAAAAAACTTTAGACAAAAGAGAGAAGTACTCCTCGCACTTATCTGGAGAATTTAAGCAGGAGTCCATGCCTTGCATACGGCGAGAGCTACTGAAATTTAAACTGACCAATCAAAATTCAGCGAGCGGGAAAAACTGCGCTATCCGATGTCACGCCAATTGTTTACATTCTGATTGGTTAGATCTGTGGACATTCGCTCAGCCTTCACTTGTGACTCTCTTGACCGTCGCTTCTTTGAACTCAGCGAGACAGAAATGACACATTGTTCTGACAATCAATTTGCCAATCAATTTGCCAATCCACTTTATCCAGTTTATGGATTGGGCTAGTGTGTGATTAACAACCAGGATGGCTTTTGAACTTTATTCTGTAGAAGAAGAAGACGTTGCTGAGTGAACATTTTTACGACGAAATCCCTTGGTTTGTTCAGCACTTTGATTTCCGATAACTGAGCTGCTCTAACGAGTGTTGGGTCAATCACATTTGGTCGTCTTACCTTAGGAAGTTCTTTCACCCCTTGTTTGTGTCCACCATGATCGAACTTCAGGTGAAGAGCTATGCTGCTTTATGCCAACTTCGATGGTTTGTGATGAGCTTGCCTGCTGCCGAATTCGAAATTGTTGTTGTATTTGGGCAAGATTGGTCTTTAATATCGGGTTGGAACTTAATAGTGAGGGGAACAATTTTTCGTTTATCTGCTTTGCCAAACAACGAACAATCCTGTTGGGTGTTCCACGTGCTTGGCGAGTCTTGCACGACCATCGTCTATCAGATCTGGAGTGGAGTGTTTTTTTTTCAATGATTACAACTTGCGATCATTCTGCAAACATCTACGTAGCATGCAGAACTTTTTTAGTAACTCGAGGATCCTGTTCTGCTGTTTCAAAAGGAGTCCTGCATTCTTGAGCAGTTTGTTCTTCAGAGCTTGTATTTTTTTGTTTGTTCCTTGTGGCGCAAAGTAACTTTGATGATTTGAAAGGGCTTGAATCTGTACTTGAATTAGCGATTTTTTGTTAAGGAACCATGGCCAACAAGTGAATGGTACACAAAATTAGGAGAAACAGTTAGTCGAATAGACAATACTTGTAGACATAATTATCTACCCAGTTTAAGTACTAAGCTCAACACGTTGTTTGCCTCCACAAGTTTCATTTTCAGGCCAGGTACCCGAATTCACCCAGGTACTGGTACTCTACCATAGTGTTCTTTGGAAATTGAATACGCGGCTCCTTGAACACTTGGTTGCTTGAGAAGAAATTCTCTACATTGGTGAATGCAGCCACTAACTGTCCATTGTGGATAAACTCCGGACCACCTCTCCTTTCAATTTATTCTTTGGTTCTTTGCAGGGCATCAACAATGGTGTCCCTTGTAAAATGTTAGTTTAAAGGGTTTGTTAAAGTTATTTCCCATTTCATAGGGCACTGTGGTTGCCAGATTCACTTTCAAACTTATCATGGAAAAATAAATTAATACCAGTGAATAGACACTGAAAAGTCAGTCCCTTGAATTGTTGATAGAAAATTAATTTAAATTGAAGCATCAGTTGAGAAATATTTTTTTTCATTCCCACTTTGTGAACCTAACATACATTGCTGCAGTTTGTTTATTGCTTGTTCATTCAATGTCTTGATCGCATCAAATTATTTAATTTTTAAGTATTGTGTCAGATCTCCATAGAGACACTATCTTTATCTAAAAAAACTTAACTGGTTGCTTTTTGGAGCCCTTTTGTGGCATATTTAGATAGGCAGGAAATCTTCCACATTTTATGATAAATAGTTCTGCATAGTTTTAAGGAATATTGCAGCAAATCTAATTGAATATGAGACATTTTGTGAATTTAAAGACTATTAATATTGTTTTTAAAAGACTTAGGGTTGGCACTCAAAAGTGTTCCTTCAATAATCTTATTCTTAAAAGATTGCCTTGGGAGAATTGGATTAAGGCTAGTTTTTTCTTCTAGCTTCTTTCCCCAGTGCCCTCTGAGAATGGAGTTGATTTGGTTTTGCCCAATGTTGAAAGATGAAACAATGCCTAAACCAGCTGCAAGGAACACCTCATGGTGCTTTTTTAAAAACACGGGCATGAGGGTTCTCGTAAGCATGTGAGCATTGCTTCGCATGCTAAAGTGTTATTATAAATGATTTATTTCTCTAAGAGAGTCTTCTTTTCGTGTTGGTCATTCAAAAATTGTTGGAGCTGTTGGAGCTGTTGGATGAAAGAGGCAGAACATTTAATGAGGCCCTCCTGGGGAGAGGGGTCCTTGTTCCCTTTAAATATTTTCTTGTGTTTCCTTGTTCCTCAAACTAGTTTCAAACTTGTTCCCAGCTTTTTTATCCCTAAAATTTAAATATTGGTTTTCTTCCCTTTTTCCCTAAAATATCTTGATATTGTTCTTCTGTTCCCCAGTTCAAATAAGCCATGTTCTCTTTTTCCCCCAAACCCCTGGGAGTGCCTCTTTGATGTTGATTCTCGTATTGGCCTAATAGTAATTCACTGTAGAATTGCAAGACACAGCAAGTTCTTATTTGGGAGTGAGGGAAAAGTTTTGAATAAATTTTCGCACAATACAAGAAACAAAATTTGCCTGCACCTTCTAGATCTTACTCTTTTCGGACATGAATCAGCTTGTTTGCACCTATCTGGGGACCTGCGGGAGGGCAAACTCTAGAAGCTCTTCCTTAGTAGTGAGCCTTCCGCTAAAAAAACTTTCCAAGTCTGGCTTTGCGGTGTTAGGGGCCGAGGTTTTTGTGCAAAATTCATCAGCGGCTTCCTTGCAGCTTATAAAGGGAGTTCCTTCGAGTAATGGTCAGTAAAAGGTTTGTAGTCTTATACAAATTTTTGCTACTTGAAAATGTATGTTTACACGAAACACATATCAGCTTGACAATTTTTGTTTCCCGATACCCCATTTAAAATTCACGTGAACGCTATTGATAGAGGGCCAGAAAACCATTTAAAACATTTTGTGGTATTTTTTTTGTCAACAAACTTGGGTTGTCGGCGAGCAGAATTCGAACCTAAGCTGTTGTACTTTGGCTGTTATTTGTGCTTTTTCTAACTATTCTAAGACGAATTCAGGCTGGTATTTTCGAATCAAGTGTAAGAAGACGGCAAAACCATATTGATAATGTATTTAGTTGTGCTGACTTCGCGAATAAACACTTTGGTAGCGTCCTTTCGTCGGGATAGATCCACAACAATGTCATTTACGCACAATGATTGACAGGATAGCACGGTTTTGACTGCCGCGAGCACCGCGGGCGCGGGTTCCGTATGCAAGGTGACTAGGAGCGAGGAACTCCCATACTAAGCCTATGTCACGGTATTTTTACAGACCAGGAGCCTATGCACGATCTATTTTTAGACTACCTTTTCCGCAAAAAGACAAAGACAATTCCGGTTAGGTGACGCTATGACGCCAAGTTAGTTCCTTGTGATTGGTCATCGGGCTCCTGTAGGAGTCTCATTAGCGGGAAATTCAGTCCAAAAATAAATCGGGGTCTGTGAAAACGCCCTGACTGGAATATAGGGCTGTTGTTCGCTCCTATAGTTATGGGCTACTGATTTAAGGAATAGCCTGTTATAGACACATACACCATTCAAGTAGCCGTCTTTGGTCAATTGTTGCTAGTCTACCTTCCATGACTTGAATCTAAACTCTGGTCGGACATCAAAGGTGCTAACACTAACACTACACAAATCTCACCGTGGTTGACGAGCTGGTAAAAACAAGCAAAGACCGATTAAAATCATTTGTGGCTTTGGCTTTGGAAATGTTTCTGAACATCCAATTTTAAGGAAATTTTCAAGTTGGCTTATGCAAATGTCGACCAAGTCAGCGAGGTGGAACCAATTTTCTATATCAACAAAGGCCTTCGAAGAGCTACCAATAATTTCGCTACGTCATGAATTTGAAAGACAGCTTGAATTATTATCCTATGTTGAAAGAACTCATAATGATAAAGCAACTCGTGCTACTGGTAGAAATCTACTAGAAATTGAACCACAATCTTCATGTCAAGCCAAAATAAGTGAAACAAAAAGTGACTTACGCAAGGCTATTTTAAAATCCAAGACTAGACGCTTGATGAGCGTACACTGGGTTGCCTGTGGTACGTGTTACTCAAAAACAGAAGGGACTGTAGCGTTCCAGTCAATTTTTTCAAGTCGGGGGTCATTAAGACCATTTAAAGGGTCACCCAGAAGTCGTGCCAGCAGAGGCTCTTTGGCTCACACGCTGATATGACGAAACAGATCTTATTCTGAGGTTTAAAACCTGGCTTCCAGTCTATTAATCATTTGTCAGAAAGATAAAAATTCCTGTCATCTTTAGAAAAAATAGGCACGCATCGCGTATGTGTGGTAGTGCAGTAACACAGCGCTTTTTTCCATATTGTCAACTGAGCTCCGTTTTGTCTTCCAGGATATTCAAGTTCAATATGTAGCTCTAATAGTACACGATATTGTTTTGGTATTGTATATCATTGTCGTGTCATGGTAAATGTCTTAGGTAAATAGCCCCCTGAGAAGACATGTGGTAACTAGCAAAGTGCTAAACCCAGAAAGATTGAAGAAAATAAAAGGGAATTGAGAAAGATTGGCTTCTAGGGTGACATGTTGATCATTTTCAAGTTCCCTCACAACTTCTTTTCACCACAAATTTAAGAGTGCACTCTGAGCGTCCGACAGCTTTGTAATACAAAACTGAAGTTACGCCTTCTCCGGCGGGGCTAGTATCTGGATGGGTGACCCAAAAAATATGCCACTTCGTAACAGAAAAATAGGACCGAAATTTCTATTTTAACGCTCAAAAATGCGAACTAAGCAAGGTACAGATTTTGTTAGCTTGCTTTATGCAAAACAAATATTGATGCAAAAGTAAATAAATATTGGTACACAGTTTTTAGGAAGAGCAGAAGGAAGTTTTCAGGATGGTCGATCGAGAATAAAATATTTTGCCATCAGCAACAAAATTTACGACATGAAAACAACATTAATTTTGAACCGCAATATGAAAAGTTACCATCAGCGACAAACATTTTGCAAAATTTTTGCTCGTTCAAATTTGTTATTGTACTTTTGACTGCACACGTGAATCGCAAAATCGAAAGTGACATCGAATTCAGCGGGCGCCGTGATCAAGTTACCGCGGCGTGTTTACTTGCGAAACAGTGAAGCATCTGTGTCAAATGATGGCAAGATACAGGGTTTTTGTTTTTGTTTAGTTTTCTTTTTCTTTCAAGTGTTATAAAGTTTGACAAGAAATGTGCGAATTCAACGCAAATATCATAATCGCCCAAC
>OX421448.1:2925000-2927500 GCA_949126865.1 Montipora capitata | reverse complement strand
AATGGCGGATCGAAAGAAAAGTATCGATTCAGACATTTAAAGCTAGTGATACACTCTTATTGACCATTTAACTCTGAACTTTGAACAATGGTGAATTGTTGGTCAAAGAAATACATATGAGAGTAGGTTAATGTAGACAGCCTCGTTTTCATACGGCCCATCTAAAGCTATATTGTCTCAGTAAAAAAAATTATATCTTCCCCTTCTTAGATTTTTCTAGACTTTTGATATGTTGATCTGTGTACTTCAATGAGATAAATGGCGAAGAAAAACCTTCTGTTGCAATTTGTGATGGGTCGAAATATTATATTGACCGGACTATTCATAAGTCAGATGAATTTTACTTTCATCCTATGACGTCACACGAATTACGTAAAATTGTTAAGTCTTTTCCATCGAACAAGGCACCAGGATGGGACAAAGTCCCAATGTCAGTCATCAAAGGTGCCTTACCCACAATTCTACCTGTGATAACTGAACTAGTTATTTTTTCACTGCTGACGTCTGTGTTTCCGGAAAAGTGTAAGAAATATGAAGTTATTCCTTTATGAAAAGAAGGAGACCATGAAATAGCTAATGTTAATCGTCCAATCTCTCTGCTACCAGCAGTCTCAAAAATCTGTGAGCGAGCAGCTTTAAACCAACTAATGGAATATATGTCACGTAACAAGCGTCTTACAATCCACCAAAGCGGAAATAAAAAGCTGCATTCCACAGAAACATTGAACATCTTTATAACAGATACGATCTTTGACGCAATTGATGTAAACGTCTTACTGCGCTAGTAGTATTGGATCTTTCCAAAGCCTTCAATAGTCTGGACCACAACACACTGCTATGTAAACTACGCACTCTTGGCGTATCAAAAAAATCTATCGAATGGTTTAGAAGTTATCTGTCGAACAGATGTCAGTCAGTTTGCATTGTTACTCATTTATTGTACAGTAGGTCACGGTGTTCCGCAAGGCTCGATTCTCGGACCGACATTGTTTAACATCTATATCAATGTCCTTTGTGGCATTCCAAGAGTATGCTCTGTGAAATCGTGTGTGGACGATTAAAGGAGGCTAAGACCGCTATGGCCCAACTTTCAGTAGACCTAAAAAATATCGCTGCCTGGTGTTGTTCAAACAGTCTTAATAGATCCCGATAAGACTAAGTTACTAGTATTTGGAACACGTCAGATGCTAAGGATTTGGGTGTTGTTTCGATTCAACTTCAAGCTTTAATGAGCATGTAACACAGAAAGTCTCTAAATGTATCGCAAGCCTTAGCCAAATCAATGGCATGAAATATGCATTAGACAGAAACCCTCTAACCATTATATTTAACGCTCTAGTATTTAGTAGACTTGTCCCCAGATCTTGCCGAAGAGGTCTGGCAATAACCTGGATGATATAACTATATCCGCTTTCAGCAGTTCAGATTGAAGTGAATTAATTCCAGGAGCTCTTCCATTTTTCATGGCTTCGATTGCCGAGGTATGATGCAGAAGAGGGTGGATTTGCTGGTTCCTCTGGCTCTGGCCGATTAAGGACTTCTTCAAAGTGCTGCACCCACCTCGCAGCTTGCTTCCTTTCTGTTGTTATCACCTTACCCTGCTTGTCTTATACTGGCATACTGTGGTTAGTGTTGCAGCCACAAAGCTGTTTAGTGATCTTGTACTGTGCCAAATTCTCTCTTCTCTGCTGCTTCCTCTGCCTCGCTAGCCAGATTCTCGATGAGGTTCCCCTTGTCCTTTCTTGCACTCCTTTTCACTTCTCTATCTTTACTCTTGTACTCCTGCTGCGTCCGTTCAATCTGCTTTGATGACTTAGCATTTAACATCTTCACCTTTGCCCTCCTCCTAGCTTCTATTCTGACCCATGTTTCAGCTGGTCTTCTTTTTCTTAAAACCAACAGCTTTCTTTGCAGCGTCAGCGTATGACTCCTTTATTCTCGTCCATGAACATTCCACTGAATCCTGGTCTGTTTCATCCTCAAGAGTGGCAAGAGCAGCAAACCTGTTCTTAAGTTCAATACTGAAGTTTCTTCTGACCTCTTGCGATTTCAGCCGATTGATATCAGACACTTTCCTGCGTTGTTTATTGGAGGCTACAGCCATAAGCTTTAGTTTGATTTTTGCGAATAACATGTAGTGATCACTAAATACACCTGCACCTCGATATACGTTTACATCCAGTAGAGATCTCCTACATTCCTTGTTGATTATTACATGGTCGATCTAGTTAATTGTACGACCATCGGGGGATTTCCAGGTAAGTTTGTGAATATTCCTGATGATAAGGGCAACACCATTGACATGTGCATTTTTTCTCCCCTGAAAACAGAATTGTAAAACAGTCTCCTGTCGTCTTTCTTCCCACGCCAGTCCATCTACATTCACTAACAACAAGGATGTCTAGGTCGTATCTTTCCATCTCTTTCGTAACCTGTGCTGTCTTACTAGTTTCAAACATTGTGCAGACATTCCATGTTGCAAGTCGTATCATGTTTGGCC
>OX421448.1:2915000-2920000 GCA_949126865.1 Montipora capitata | reverse complement strand
TCCAAGGAAAGGTCCTCTCATGGTTCCAATCTTATCTGTCTGGTCGTTCTCAGTGCATTTCGGTACACAGTGCACTCTCAAGAAGATTCAACTTGGATTGTGGTGTTCCGCAGGGATCTTGTCTGGGTCCTCTTTTATTCACACTCTACACCAGTAGATTGTTTCAGATTGTTCAGGCGCATCTGCCTGACGTTGATTGGTTTGCAGACGATACTCAATTATATATTTCCTTCTGTCCCAATGACGCTATTAATGAGCTTTCTGCCTTAAATGCTATGGAGTCCTGTGTTGATGATATTCGTTAGTGGATGTTAACCGACAGTCTTAAGCTCAATGATGACAAGTCTGAGTTTTTGGTTATAGGAACACCTCAGCATTTGGCTAAAGTTAACACTCATTGCATACGAGTGGGTGATTGCAACGTCTCAGCAGTCTCCTCTGCTAGAAACCTCGGCTCTTGGTTAGACACAAAACTGTCAATGGCTACCCACATCAAGAAATTGTCTGGTTCTTGTTTTTATTATCTCTATAATATTAGGCGTTTAGGGAAATACCTCTCTAGACGGTGCGCTGAGACTCTTATGCATGCACTTGTGTCAGCTAGGATTGACTATTGTAACAGTATTTTGTATGGTATTCTTGACTATCACTTGAGCAAGCTACAAAGAATACAGAGTGCTGCTGCCAGACTGGTTTGCCAACAGAGTAGATATTGCCATATCACACCCCTACTTTTTAATTTGCATTGGCTACCAGTTAAATTCCGAATTGTTTTTAAAATTCTTTTAATTACCTTCAAGGCTCTTAAAGGTTTAGCACCTACATATGTAGCCTCGTTAATTTCCATTAAGTCACCTCCACGGTATAATGTAAGGAGCTTTCGTGACAGTCTCCTCCTTAGTTGCCCTTAAAAGTTGTCTAGTAAAGTTACTCTTGGTGATCGCTCTTTTACATATGCGGCGCCAAAACTTTGGAACGCTCTTCCTCTAGACATAAGGTCTGAAAGCACTGTTGCTGGCTTCAAGACCAAACTTAAGACATTTATTTCGTGAAGCGTTTTCATAGTCGACTTTATGTTATTTTATTTATATATATTGTGATTTTTAACCTATTTGTAATAGTTATCTAAGTTTTTAGATTATTTAAACAGTGATAAAATTTTCTGAATTTTACCTCCATATGTAATTTTATATTTTAGGGTTAGTTCTTAACTTTTATTCTAATGCGCATTTGAGCATATCCATATGGATTTTGCGCACTACAAATGTTGTATTATTATTATTATTATTATTATTATTATTATTATTATTATTATTATTATTAAGGTTGCTCTTAGGTGGACGCCTGCAGGCAGAAGGAAAAGGGGGAGGTTCCAAACAACTGACAGCTGAGATTGAACTAAGTCAGATGGGTCTGACACGGGGAGAGGCTCAGGCAATTGCGAAGGACAAGACTCGGTGGAGGAGGGTCATTGTTGCTACCCTATGCCCAATGGGGGACTATAAGGATCTATGATGATGATTTAGTATACTCTTCTGTTTCTCCTGTGTATGGGGTAGTACATCTTACAAGAATATTTCTAAGCTAAAGAAGATCCTGAACTTTGGTGCACGCATAATCACATCATCAAGGAAGTACGACCATATTCAATCAATTTTTAAGGAGTTAGGCTGGTTAGCTGTCGAATCTACAGTCAAGCTTAAAGCTGCCACGATGATGTTCAAGTGTATGAACGGTTTAGCACCTAAATATCTTAGTGATAAATTCATCCGTCGATCAAAGGTTCACTCACGTAATACAAGGAATAAGTATAAATTAAACACTCCTTTGTGCAAATCCGTAACTGGTCAGCGAAGCTTCGTCTATAGAGCTTCTACAATTTGGAACAAATTACCTGATGACATGAGAAATGTCAAAGATTTGAATGTCTTCAGTTATGACATCGTATAAGGAAATGCTTTTTAACAAACGCTCGTAAATGTCTATACTATTGTTATTTTTTTATTACATTTCTTAGCTCTGTACATAGGAACTTTTTATATTGAAAACAATTGTTTTTATATTTTGTAATTAAGTTCTGAAAAGCCATTGTTGGATAATTTAATAAAGTTTATTATTATTATTATTATTATTATTATTATTATTATTATTATTATTATTACTGTCCCTGAGAACTAACAAATTCACACATGAACGTTATTCATTATCTACAAGGTCTGAATTAAATACTTAATTTTTAAAGAAACAAAATAATGCACAGAAATAGCTCTGTGAACAACGACGAGTTGCATAATGAGAATATTAGGGAACTTAAGCAACGACAACGGCGACGGCAACGAGAACGTCACAAATTCGCCGATTTAGTGGGCAAAAACAAAAGTTTTGCACGCTCTGCAGGTGCGTTTTTCACTTTTGTCCATTTCTTTGTCGTCATGTGTAAAACAACAATGTGAAATAGCCAAATTTGAGGCTTTATGAAGGACATCAGCACTTGAGGATAAATTTTCATTTTCTCCCCTAAATTAAGCGCCGTTCGAACTAGTGTCATTTTTGGCGAACTGCCCCACCCTTGTTATATGAAAAAGGTTGAAATGGTCACAAGTGATTACAATAACGCAAGTTTATGATTTGAGATGACGTTCTCGTTGCCGTGGCCGCAGTCGTTGCTTAAGTTCTCTAATGTCTTCCTGTACTCAAATGTGCCATCTTGTGACGGAGATCCATTGCGCTTTGAAACCATTGAGAGCCTGGTTCGAATTTGTGCACTATGATCGTAGGCTTTGCTGACGTGGGCAAAAAAAAACACACACACACATGTTTCATTTACTAGTTCATTTAATATAGCCCAAATAATACAGTTAGTAAGGTATGACTAAATCAAAACAAAGAGAGCATTAATGAGTCAAATGTCATTTTCTCTATTTAAGGTCATAATTAACTTTATGTGTATGGCTTTCCAGGATAAGTTAATGATAGTGATATTTTAAAGTATGTATCTCTCTCTTACTCTCAAACAATACGCTCTTATGACAAGAAAATGACCTTCCTGCGCGTACTGATGTATTTAAATGTTCTTTTTTCCTCGTACCATTTTTGTATGGAATAGTTTTCCCCGGGAGATAGTACGTGCTGTAAGCCCACATCCTTTATTACCAATGTTTTGTTCTCTTCTCCACAGAAAAATCATCAAAAGAAGCTGCTACAGCGATTACAGCAGTTTTTTGCCTGTGTTTTCTCTTGTTGGTAGCAGTTGCTTGTCGGCGGCGGTTTGAGAAACGGAAAAAGAAAAAAAGTTTTGCTCCTTTAGACCCAGGTTAGCTTTACTCATCGCATTTTAGGCACATATGATCACTCCAGCTGCCATGCGTGAAATCCTTTTTTTTCCCCTGAACTTAATCATTACAACATGACAAGGGTCTACATCACCTTCTTTTTTCAGATTTCAAATTTGATGCGTTTATCATCTACAGCACCGTGGACCAAAAATGGGTCACCAAAAAACTTTTGCCAACTTTGGAAAGCAAGCATAAAATTAAATGTTGCATTCACTACCGAGACTTTGTACCCGGAGTACCTTTTACCCAAAACATGGCAGACAGTGTCTACAACAGTAAAAAAACTGTAGCTGTTGTGTCGAAGAGCTTTTTAAACAGCAACTTTTGCAGCCATGAACTGAGCATCGCCCTTCATCGCCTGGCGGAAAGAGGAGATGATAGCGTGGTTGTTATCAAGCTTGATGACGTCAAAAACAGCCAGCTTCCCAAAGAACTGCGATTTAGGAGCTATATCGATTTCACAAAATCGACTGATAAGAGAACGTGGGAGTTTAAGCTGGTAAACGGTTTAAAAGCCTAGAATCTTGTCCTCCCTTCCTCTGTTAGTTAGAAAAATCAAAAGTGTACACGACTATACTAATATCGTAAAAAGTGCATCGTTATGTGAATACAACGCTTGAGATTTTACGACAAATAGAATAGAATATGGCAAAGTAAATAGTTTCTTCTTAGCCTGAAACGATAAAAGTTGTGTGCTTTTCGTAAGAACTGCTTTCCTAAGTTGGTCTTCACTTGTGCATCGTAAGGCGGGTTAAACCAGGTGATGTTTCTTTTCCCTCTCTTGCGAGCCCTTCTTGCGGGTACCAAAATACATTGAAATTCCAACCAAGAGCGAGCAGAGGAAGGGCTACCAGGACAAGGAAAAGAAATATCACCTGGCCCAACCCGTCTTACGATGCACAGGTTAAGACCAACTTAGGAAAGCAGTTCTTACGAATTGTAGATGCATGTTTCCCCAAGGGCTACGCTCTTAGATCTATTTTCAACCGTAATACATTAAAACTATCATATAGCTGCATGCCCAATGTCAAAAGCATAATTGACGCGCACAATTAGGGCGTGCTGCAAACGCTAGAACCTGAAATAGCCAGTGTAGAAAAGTCATGTAATTGCAGAAAAAAAGACCAATGTCCTCTAGACAACCAATGCCTAAGAAAGGGTATAATAAACCAGGCAACAGTCACCTCAAGCGAGGGAAATGAGTATTACGTAGGGCTAACTGACACAGAGTTCAAGGGTAGATTTGCCAACCATACGCAGTCCTTTAAAAATGTCGTGCACAGCAACCAGGCAGAGCTAAGTAAATATGTGTGGCTGCTGAAAAATGCTAAAGTAAACTACAACATCACGTGGAAGATTTCGGGAAGGGCTCGCGTGTATTCTAACAACGTACATTGTATCATCCGAGGATGATTCATAGGCTACCAGCTAATAACAAATTATATTTTTGAATCAACAAGACTGGAAATCCAACGATGTAGTCACAAGCTCCTCGGATGATTCGATGTACGCGTACGTCCTGTTCCTGTTCTTTCTGGCAGTTGCCTGATGATTGCTTTGTAAGAAGCATGAAACTCGGAGTAGCAAATAAATTAACATACAGAAAAAGTTACGTCTTATTGATTAGCTCAATCTAAAGATATACTACTCTCTGCTAATGCATCG
>OX421448.1:2902500-2910000 GCA_949126865.1 Montipora capitata | reverse complement strand
TCTCATAGCAACCCTGGTTCCTAGTAAAGAACAGATGAAAAATGTACCATTTGTGCCATGTAGATATGGGAATGTGCCAAAAGGCTGTGTGTTATCATACCAGCAGAGGATGTCAACAGACTATGTTATAAATGATTTCACATGCACTGCTTTTCCAGAATTGCCACTGGACAATTCAGAGGAAAGGTTTGAAAACAATTATTCAATCTGTTTGGATAATAAGCAACAAGCTGCATTTGAAGCACTTTCCGTCACCCGAGAGGCATCTCTTAAAGTTCAAGAACAGACCATAACTCAATCTTCAAGCAGCATCTGGTATCTTCTTCGAAAAAAAAGAATCACCGCCAGCAAATTTGGTTTGGTTGCCAAACGAGTGTCAAATTTTGGTTCTTTAGTAGGCCAGCTCAATCCCAGCAGATATGTCCAAACCAATGCCATGAAAAGGGGGATTGAACTTGAGGCACATGCTGCCATGGTTTATGCAAATTCAGCAAAGGGGGGACGTGTAAATCTTTTCCCTTCAGGTTTGGTTATAAATCCCAAGTGTGCATGGCTGGGCTGCAGTCCTGACCGTAAGGTTTATGACCTGGATGCAGTTAATAGTGGAAAAAATCCCTTTGGCCTACTAGAAGTAAAGGTTGTTAAGGAAGGCGAAACAACATTTGACAATGTCAGATACTTGGTCAAAGATCCTGTTACCAGTGCATATACTTTGAAGACAACAGACATTTATTATTATCAAGTTCAATGCCTACTTGGTCTCACTGGTCTGGAGTGGTGTGATTTCTTCAGTTATATCAATGACAATTTATATGTGTGTCAAAGGATAATGTTTGATCAGTTTTTTTTTCAGGAGGCCAAAGACAAAGTAAACAGTTTTTTCTTTCAATATTATTTGTGCTGATGAATATATTAATTTTGTCACATTCATGATCACTCGGGAAAACATGGGTGAAACGTTGGAGGCACAAGTAATTTCTTTAGACATGTATTAAATGCAGCATTTTGATTTTAACTGTATCCAATGTATTCTGATTCGTGCACCTGTCAATGTTAAGCCCCAGGAGGGAGAAAGGTGGACCCAGGACATTTAAGATTCTCACTTCTGGGATTAGAATTTCACAGAAGACAAATCATTTGGCTTCCAAGGAAAAAATATAGGAAGTTGCACCATGTTGTTATTTTCCTGCTTATTGAAGACATACAAATTTGGAAGCGATGAGCAAGATCTTTTTCAAAGAGCCCTAATTTGAGTCGAACAAGAAACATGAACAATTCATCAATTAATTGCATAGTTCTTGCTCCGGGCCTGCTTTCTCGTTCCCCAGAAGCATAGCAGTAGGTCATTGTTTCTGCTGCCGGCCTGACAAATTCATAAAAGTCCTGAATGTGTTGATAGGTGGGGAAACCAGTGTAAAACTTTATGGAATCATTATCAGTGCTAAATCGTTCAAGGCCAAATTTGCTTAGGGCCAGTTGCTCTGCTGCCTGCTTTTGGACACTTTCGATGTCAATAGATGCTTGGGCCTGGACTGCCTCAACTTGCTTGATTGCAGCTGCTGTTTCATACTTAACTTTTACCAGCTCTTCCTTAGTGGCCAATAACTCAGCTTGTAGTGCTTTGATTTCATCCTGCATTGACTGTATATTAGTAGTTGGTTCATTTGATTGTATGTCAGTAGTTGGTTGATGCTCCATGTCTTTATTACCACTTTCATCTGTTTGGGTATCTCTAAAATCAGCAAGAATACAGTAGAATTATATAATTTGTTATAAATGAAGAAATGTAAACAATGTAAAAACTGTGCACTGACTATGTCCTCACAATCAATTTTATTATTCTGTCTTGGAATAATGATGACAACAAACTGGAAGAAATCTTCAAATTTTAGTGAAGAACTAGTCCTTTACCTGCCTGTATGTCGAATAATTTTTCTTCTTTCCTTAATTGGTGTAGACCAATCAAAAATCGAAGGGATGGCTCCTCTCTTTAGTGAACGACTTCCACTTTTACTAGGTTGAAGGTAGTCTTCTTCTCTGAAGTGTCTGGAGCAAACCCTGGTACTGGCAGAGATCTAAATCAATCAAACAATATCGGTGATTACTGACGTGTAGGAACATCAGTTTTATTAAGCGAAGATCAAGAGAATTTACAACGCTGGTCCGAAGGTTGTCGAAAAGCCATTAGAATTGTTACCTTGAAGTGTGGCCCTTCTTCTCTTCGTATTTTAATAAGCCAT
Organism: Montipora capitata; assembly: GCA_949126865.1. Lineage (NCBI taxonomy): Eukaryota > Metazoa > Cnidaria > Anthozoa > Scleractinia > Acroporidae > Montipora > Montipora capitata. The sequence goes on along the minus strand of OX421448.1, from coordinate 2,907,760 downwards.
TGCTTTCGAATGTTTCCATCCTTTGATCTGCCGGGCAGCCTATGAAATCTCAGTTCACTGTGGCATCGAGAGTCCCCATTGCACTTAGGAACACAGCAATGGAAGCAGGACTTGTTTTTCTCTATAGAAGGTGCCGGAGGTTCGTTGACGGTGTTTTCTGAACAGACAAAAAAAACAAGTATAATTTGTCACGCCGATCATAGGTAAAAATTGGTGTTTTCCCGCTTCTAAAATGGTCTATATTGCACTCACATTTTAAAATAGGGCAAAGGCTTGCTTTAACAGGTGTTTTTATGTAAGTCTAAGGCATGGAAATCATTCTAGAAGAAGATTTTTTGAGTACATACCTTGCGAAGCCGCCATGTTGTCAAGCGCCGGTGCTGGTTTAGAACGGCAAACTGGAAGCGAAAAACGGTTTTACTTTGCTAAAAACAAGCCTAGACTAAAGTTTGGAAATATAACTTACAATAACTGTAGAAGTGGACTGAAATTAAGCGCTCTTATTTCTAAAAACTTTTCTTCAAAACCACACGTGCTTGACCTTTTCGCTTTTGTTCAAATGGAACGCTTGCTCTCCAGTTTCCTGTTGCTAGGTGGTATCCAAGCACGTGACCTCTAGCTGCAAAGGGCCTATTTCTTACCTTGAAAACACTTAATAGAAAAGTTCACATCGTAGCTTTGGTGATGACAGGAGTTCTAGTGTTTCGATAACACCGAGCTAACCGCAAAGCGCTTTCAGGCGAATGCTAGTAACTTAAGGTTAACACGAGTGCTTTTTAGGCCTAATCCATAACTTGAAAAAGTTCTGACTGCTGGTCATTTAGTGTTTTTAACAACTTGACCGTTACCGGCCATATAGCCACTGTGACATCGAATATCGAATTTTAATATAGGAGATAGGTAGTCAGCATATCAATATGTCACTCCTCGCGTTCTCCCAAATTTTACCTTTGCCCGATAGGCAAGAAACTACTCCATCTGGGAAGTAATGGGCTGGATGGGAAAGAACGTGTCACTTGTTCTCCCCATTGCTACATGTGAATTCTTCTTTATCCGTCTGGATTTCTCTTATTGATCCAGGATCGTCTGGATTGCATTTGCCAGCTCGGTAGACTGCTTTCCACAGCAGCATCATGCAATCAGCAAAGTCGCCACTATTCACTGACTATTGAACTTTTTAATTAAAGACTTTTGGCGACAGCATTGCATTAGTCTGATACAAATTTACATCGAAAGATACGGCGTACTCTCAGTGTTTGTGTTCTCCGAATTTGATAACAGACATTGAACAGCATTGTGTTGAACTGGACGAGTCAGTATTATTTAGTCCAACCTGAGAGAGGGAGTTAACGCCTCTTTAACTTAAAACTGTGAACATTACCGTGATTGCAAGTTATCTTATCTAATCGGCTCTGAAGATGAATGAATTTGAGGTCCTTCTTGGTGCCAAAAATATATAAAGTTGACGTATCACTAACTTTTTGTTCTGTGACAACTGCTTCATGAGAAGACTTATATTTTGTCTTCAACAAAATAAAACGTTCGTTACGAGATCAGTACTATAAATACCCCATGTAAACGAATTACATAAATACAGCTTAATACTGGAAGACTTCATATAGTGTCGTGCAATTAATATTACATAAATTAGAAGTCTAATTAACAATGATTTAGACAAACATATATTGGCAAAAACTAGCGATAAAAGCGTCCGACGTTTCGGCGACATCTTGGCACCATTGTCAAGGGAAACTAAATTAAATATGCGATCTCAAGAGAAACTAAGAGTCCAGAGTCATTTCTCTTGAGATCGCATATTTAATTTAGTTTCCCTTGACAATGGTGCCAAGATGTCGCCGAAACGTCGGACGCTTTTATCGCTAGTTTTTGCCAGTATATGTTTGTATAAATTCGAAGACCATTATAATAACTCACCTTCATTAATATCTTTTGAGTCAGGAAGTGATATGCAGAACTTATCGAGACTAAGTAACCATATTCTGAACAGTCCTTTTCCATAGTAGCGCCGAATTTTTGTAGACTTTCACCCTTCCATTGATGTCGACATTGAGATCGACATCTTAAATCAGGATTCTGAACAGATAGTAAAGTCTTTCTGAGAAGAGTGAACGAACAAAAAGTCGCGTCGCGTGATTTTGATACATGCAATCGAGGCACGCAATCGAAACGCTACAACTTGTTAAACCGTACACCGAATCTGATTGGACAATAACAAGAACATTAAACAACGGAATTTTCGTTTGCAGTTTGTATCAATCATTTGATAAGGTGGATTTCAAAGTGGCACGTTCCTATCTTAACATGAAATGGATGCATCTATAGAGTTTAACGAAATCTCGTTTTTGGCTGCTAAAAAACCCCAGAGAGGATCAACTCTTCCAAAGTACGCCAATTGTGCGTTACCAACCTGAGATCAGAGAAGATCATGGAATCAAATTTTAAAATGGCGAGTGAGCAGTTGTAAGAAGCGAACGATTGTCACAATAAAGGATTTATGAAACATTTTTCCACATGGCTTTTTTCAATGCATCATTTCTGTCCAATCAAGACAGAGAAGTATTGGGTCACCTCGCAGCTCTAACAAGGTTGGAGCTAATTGGTTAGCTGCTTGAATTGCGTCAATGAGAAATATGCCTGATTAAGTTCAATCGAAATCAGTGGTCATCGAGTGAATTGCTATTAGACCATTCAGTCAAATCTCTTAAGCAACAGTTTCCTGGTGCCATAAATGTAACAACTGACTGAACAATGTGAAGTTTTTTTAGAGGGATAAGCGATCATGTATTTCGAGAGGGATCACTATATGAGCTGTACAAGAATATCTGAGGACCACCATTACTGCCCTTTTTACGTTGCATGGTACCGACTACACCTTGAAGCATTAGCTATAGCTGCAATGGTACGCTTATTATGCTCCCTTAACGTTCAAGAAGTCTTAGGCGTTTTACTAGTACATGTGTATGGGGAAGGAGGGCATAAGGGAGGTACAAATAGGCAACACTTCTAAGGCAAGAGAGGTGACGGTGGCTAAGGCAATACATGTGGTGGAGCGTGGTCAAGTCAACTCAGGGAGGGCTGTGGCCATTTTGATGAGGTGCCATGGCAGTTGATGTCGGTGAAGAAGGCCAGAGTGGCAAGAGTGGCCAAGGTTGCCAGGGTGGCTAATGTGCCCAAGGTGGCAAGGGTGGTCAAGGTGGACAGGGTTGCCAAGGTGGCCAAGGTGGCAAGGGTGGCAAGGATGGCCAAGGTGGCAAGGGTGGCCAAGGTGGACAAGGTGGCAATGATGGCCAAGGTGGCAAGGGTGGTCAAGGTGAACAGGGTTGCCAAGGTGGCCAAGGTGGCAAGGGTGACCAAGGTGGCAAGGGTGATCAACGTGGCAAGGGTGGCAAAGGTGGCGAGGGTGGCCAAGGTGGACAGGATGGCAAGGATGGCCAAGGTGGCAAGGGTGGTCAAGGTGGACAGGGTTGCCAAGGTGGCCAAGGTGGCAGGGGTGGCCAACGTGGCAAGGGTGGCAAAGGTGGCGAGGGTGGCCAAAGTACCTAAGGCGTTGAGGGTGGCCAGGTTGCCAATTTCATACCAGTCGTATGTATCCTTTCCTACAACCTTTTCTATGCGCTAATTTTGATCAGCAAGATTTAACATTTCTTAAATTATATTTTGTCATTTGTCGTCACTGTCTCTCGATCATAAGGCATTTTGAATTCTTTGTCCAAAGATTCAAAGAGAGACCTTCCTTATATTTGAGTGAATTGATCCAGATTAAAAACCTCTCTCTACAACTGAAATGGAAGAAAGTACTGCAAGGAAATGAACCGTTGACAACCCTCCGTAGTTTTTAGTTACTCTACAGCATATGAAGAATATGGCTATCACACCTGTTTCGCGGACTCTGCGGAGTTAGATGCATTTCCAAGCAGAATCGAAACTCAGCTGTCTTGTCACTGGAAAACAGTATCACTGGAAGCGACTTTGCCCAACCGTGAAAATTTAAACAAAGTAGGAAATGAATTTGTGGGGGAAAAAATAAAAAAAGAATCTCTTTATAGGTAAGTAGTAACGAAAGTTAAGAAATGTGTTATATCTGACGCCTCCATTCCTTTTTACAACTACATTGTCATAGGACATCGTACTTGAGGGAGTAGTGAGTGTATCATGCCAATTTTGTATTTACCAAATATGAAGTGTAATTTCCGCTGTTATACATGCATGTGCTATTTATTTATGTTATTTTTCTGTCGAAATCTGTATTTGGTGAAATAAAAGTACAAATTTAAGTTAAAGTTATTTTACAATTTTGGGGATACAAGTGAGTATATCGTCGTTTGCATAGTGTAATGTGCATGTCTAGCACTACATGCCATAACAAACACGGACAGAGCTTACCTGTTAAAATGAACTACCGTGTAGCATGAAAATGTTGCGGCTTTTAATTTCTGGGGATTTTGCGGATTAATCCTTATCCGCAAAAAGGGTTCAAAAAATATAACACAAATATAAAAAACAAAAATATAACACCCGCCAAAGAAAACGCGCCAAAATTAACTCCCTTCAGTCAAATTAAAAACTGCGCTTTTTGATAGATTTTTGCCAAGCGATATACACTGGATCCGATCAGATCAATGTTGACACCCAATGCAAAGCCAAGCTCAAGAAAATTCCGTCGCTACCTTGGAGGGAGGTCATTTGCGCGACGTCCTCTGGTGTAAAAGTAATAGACCAAACAACACAGCTTTATGGTTTAAAGGCATTATAAACCAGAAACTCGAAGACTTTGTAAATCACGAGCCGCATCCGATTGATATACAAATACTATGAGCGTTCTTCCCAGGTACAGCTTTCTTTATCAGCCGATCAAATCGAATGATTAGAAACTTGTACCGCGGACCAATCGGCTTCCTCTGGCTTTAACAGTGGCATATGCTCTGCCATTTTTCAGTTGTCCTTAGTACCTCCCTGCAAGCAACTCCTCAGGCTACATGGACAGATCAAATTAACCACATGTGGGCCCATGTCACAGAAATAAGCATATTGTATTCAGTCATTCTGGTATACATAACCCTCACCATAACAACAACAACAAAAACAGTGATCTTTACTGAATGAATGAATGCATGAATGAATGAGTGAGTGCTGGAATGAATGAATGAATGAATGAATGAATGAATGAATGAATGAATAGTAATAGTATTCTTTATTGCGCCTTACTTTCCAAAGGGAGGTAGTGGTCTAGTTACAATAA
>OX421448.1:2890000-2897500 GCA_949126865.1 Montipora capitata | reverse complement strand
ATTAACTGATTTGTCTATGCCAAAATCCTTAGTCGAGTTTCATACAGCTTATGCAGTCTGAAAAGTATAAAGAAATGTGTTTCATTCTCCACTGCACTGGCTATGTTTAAGCCTGCCTTCCATATCATCTGCAACGGTCTGTGATCGGTTGGTAACACGATCGTCTATACGTCTGCGCCACTTTGCAGACTTACGGAAACCTCTGTCCCCGGCGTCGACGGCGATCTGCGCACACGGTCACTATGAGCGGGAAAGTTGAATCTAGTTTTACTTTCCCGACCATTACGACGATTCCGACTAAGACAATTTTTAATGGAAACGTGTCTCTGTCCTATCGGCGGCACACTATTGTTCCCCTTGTAACACGTCCAATCAGACTTGAAGTAAGTGCGCTCCTTATTCTCCTCTCTTCGCAGAGGATTAGTGGTGCGCTTGCATTTGTCTGCGATCGCTTCAAATTTAAATGGGATAATCTGTGTTTATGATCGTCTGCGATGAGACCGACGCAGACAGCTTTCGATGGTTGCAGACCGTTGCAGATCATATAGAAACCAGGCTTTAGGGAGCAGGGTTGCTGCAGTGGAGAGAGCGTTCGCCTTCCACAAACGTGGGATCAGTGTATGTTCTCTCTGGGTACCCACGTTTTCCCTCTCCTCATGCAGCAACAAACATTTCATTAGACCTGATTTGATTTGTAATATCCATAATTAGATAGTTTAATGACGGCGTCATCATCATCATTATTATTATTTCAATATTGTGCCATAGGTTGCTTGCACTGCATGTAACTTGATTGAATTCAAGGGTTGGGTTGATAAATTAAAGTGGAAAAGTTCGAAAGTAAAGGGGCCATCCACATATTTTCGCTCGTCATGCAAACGTTCGAAAACGCAGATGAAAAGTTTGGTCAGGCGAAAACGGGGACTTTCGAAAATGAGGACCAAGGAAGCGTGGGAAATTTTGAAATTGAATTACTGTGGTCGGGTGAAAAAGGTGACTTCAAGTTTTCATAACGTGACTAATAAAAACGTGAAAGACAAGAGAAAATAAAAGAAACCTACATGATTTTCGATGATTTGAAATCGACTCTTAAACCCATGCAATCCAGTTCCAAGTTGTGTGTATAGGTGAAAACGATACAAAAACACTTGTGCGGACGAAAACTCTTGCTCTGTTTTAGCAGCGATGAAAACGCCTACTTTTGAAACCCCCATTCGTGGGTGAAAAAATTATCTTGATCTTAACAAGAACGACAAACCATAAACTTTTTAAAATTATAAGCATAACTTAGAGACTCGGAAATCACTAAGAAAGAAAATCAATCTTATATTTGCGTAGCAAGAAAAACCGGCAATAGCATTTCGTAAGAGCGAGAGTACCTTAACCAGTACTAGTAGTGAAATTTTTTGTTTGAAACTAATGGTTTTGATTTTGTAGTATTAATTTTAATTTATAGTGCCGCCGTTTCATATTACGTGATATCGCACAATGGAGGAATAGCATGGTCAGGTATCATTGTAGTGATTATATCGAGAGTGATGCAAAAAAATGAAAGTAAATGTCACTATGAAGTCCGAGATATGAGAAGTTACTCTGACAACAGTCCGGGAAACACGATACTACGTTGGTTCATACTAGCGGAGCTCTATAGACCTCTAGTACACTTTTGTCCATGTTTACTCACCCTGATAAGCGTGAGAAGAATTCAGAGTATGCTTTCGAAGTAATCGGGTTGTCATTCAAGTTACGCGGGAAACGTGTTTCATTGACGTCCGTTTCCGTAATGTGTTTAGATAGTAGATAAGTAAGCTCATAAGGATGGTTTGTACTAGACTTCAGAGTGCACTTCGGGTTCTTTGAAGGAAATGCGTTACCATGGCCACAAAGTTGGCTACTTGAGCTTAAATTAAACCCGTTCACCTCTGAAGTAGGGCTCAAGTGTACTTGAGGTCTACTTACTATCCAAGTAGGGTCCCACCTACTGGCTTTTCATCTTAGGATTATTTCATGGTTGTTTACTTTGCTATGGTCTGACGTGGCAACCCTCCACCTATGTTTCAGGGCAGACTCCGCCTCTACAATTTCAAGCTTTTTGATTGGATGTTTCATGACGCTTTGGTTCACATCCAGCCTTTGCAGCAGAGCAATCCACAATTTTTTGACCTAGTGAAAGAGCGCTCTGGGTGTGGTGCACATACTGAGTGCTTTCAATGGACGTTCCTCACGGAGATCTGCAAGACCGTCCGAAAGAAAAATCGGTACGTAAACATTCAAAATGATTTTAAAAGAAAATCACATTATTTCATTCCTGTCCAGTATCGATTCCAGTCACTGTTCGTAGTCTTACGTTTTCATTTTCTTCAACCGGCAGGAAACGACAGAAATAATTCCTCGCTTTTTCACGAAGGAAGGTAAAACGTACTCACGCTGTAAATTAAGGGATTCAAACGAAGCAAAGTTTCTGGAATTTGCTGATTTTTCCTTGAAAGTAGTAGGGGAGATACGGGAAGGACACAACGAGGCTCTTGGCGTCCGTAACAAAGAGGGTCGCTGGTTGATGAGCCTAACGGACTACATTTTTTCCAATCAGGTTACAAGGTGAGGCTCTCTATCTACTCTTTGTGTATTTATTCTTTTCAGAAAGTACAGAAAGCCCTGCCATTTTAGGAAACAGATTCCATGTTGGCGTGTGTGAAAATGTCAAAATACGATATGTAAATGGCGGCGGCGTGGTCGAGTGGTTAGGGCGTTGGGTTTGCATGCGGGTGCTCCGGGTTCAAATCCCGTTCTAACCTCTGGTTTGGATTTGTTTCCGGCTGTCCCGGATTCAACTCTACCACGCTTTGTAAATAGCCGCCAACTGGTTGCCTCCTGCCAGTTGGGGTTCTTAATAATGTTTCTGTTAAGTTTGAATTGTGTCTTTCACATTGTTCAAAGTGGGTGCCTGTAAACTAGCTTGATAGCTAAGTGCACTTCCACTATAAACAAAGTATTATTACTGGGTTGCCTATGGGCAAACCCAGTCGAGGTCTGCGTTTTGTTTGTTTGTTTTCTTTTCTTTAGTTTTTTTTTTTTTCCCGTGTCGGTAAAAGTCTTGCCTGTCACTCCCCTGGTAAGTGGTGTCTTTGTGCATAGAGCCTTCTGCGAGTATTTTCTTAGGATCGGGAGGGTAGTGGAACTGCGTAGATTTCTCTGGTGGACACAGTAGAATCATTAACTTAGCCTGCAATGGCGTCGAAAGTCATGTAACGCGAATGGCCTTTTAGTGGATCCTTAAACAAAATATACCCTTATGGAGTTCAATAATGGAAAGTCAGTTGGATAAACTAGTCAGGAATCTCAAAAGCGACGAGTACTGGACTTCGACAACAATCTATCGCCCGTCGAGACGAAAAGGATTCTGTGGTATTTTCTGCCTTTGTGAATTATAATATCATGTTGTCAGGCGCGTAGCGTCCTATACGCAAATACGCACGTGCGTACTTGAAGTGACCAGAAAATTTTGAAATTTTAAGCAATTGTTTCTATTTTTAACATTTTACTTGTACGCAACCAAGATTTCCTTATGAAAACACCACTTTGATTAAATTCTAAAAACTAAAACAAAAGCTATACCATGTTCTCACTTAGTTTTGCATTGACTTTTTTTACACAAAACAATGCAGTGTTGTTTGGTCAGCGTGCAACAAAAAGGCGAAGTTGCAAAGGAGCGACGTTCCGAGAACGTTGTTGACAATTCCAGACACGCTAGCACAACCAAAACAATGTTTTGTTTGCGCCAAGTTTGCTCAAAATAAGGGCAAGACGCTTTGTTATTTTCTTGTATTAACACAACTATTTCGAACAAGAAATAAAGAACGCAGTATTTTTCGCTTAGTTTACTTAGTTTTCTAGATCACATGTACTTGTGCGTACTTGAAAAAATGACCACGCTGCGCGCCTGGTTGTGTATTGAATTTTCGAGCTTAAGGTTGAAATGTGATATGGGAGAAGTTTTTTAGTATTGCTCTGTAAGCAGGAAGGGTTCACAGGCCTGTTGGAAGCGTGCTTGAGTTTCAACAAAATGAGCCCCAAAATCAGTGAAAACTAGTGACGCAGATGAATAATAAAGTAGCTGCTATTTCCCAAATGATGGAATTACCTGGTGATAAATAACGTCGTACGCGTCTTGGAGAGTAAATTTTGACTTTGCATAAACAAGAGTTGGCCGATTGGGATCTTTGTTTTGACTTCGCTCATTTCATTGTCAAACTTTATAACACTTGACAGAAAAAGAAACTTACAAAAACCCGGTATCTTGCCATCATTTAACACAGATGCTTCAATGTTTGGCGAGTAAACATGCCGCGGTAACTTAATCACGGCGCCCGCTGAATTCCGGCCATGTCACTTTTGCAATTTACTTGAACGTAGCAAAAATCTCCCAAAATGTTTGTCGCTGATCGTAACTTTTTATATTCTATATTCACGGTTCAAGATTAATGTTGTTTTCATGTCGTAAATATTTCATTCTCAATCGACCGTCCCGGAAACTTCCTTCTGCTCTTTCTACTGGCCCCCCTGAAACTGTGTATCAATAGTTATTTGCTTTTTCATCAATATTTGTTTTGCATAAAGCAAGCTAACAAAATCTGTACCTTGCTGAGTTCGCATTTGTTAGCGTTAATAGTATTTTCGGTCAGATGCTTCTGCTTTTTACGAGGGGTTTATTGTTTCGGTCTCCCATCCTAACACTAACCCCGCTCAACAGGGCTTGACTTCAGTGAAGTTTAGTATTACAAAAATTTGGTTTTGTCAACGGAGTTGATAATGTAAATTGGCCACCGTACAGAGATTCTAAAAGCTGACGTTTCGAGCGTTAGCCCTTCGTCAGAGCGAATCGAGGGATTATGGGTTACGTGTAGTTTTTATAGTAGAGTTAGGAGCTACGCTATTGGTGGTAACATGGCAACGTGAAAAATAGGAATATATTAGTTAAATGAAAAGCGTTCGTTAATACCGTGAGGATTAAGGGTGCCGATTTGAAAGATGAATTTTTGTTCCAGATTCTTGCGGCTTTCCGTCGTACCTAGATGTAGGGAAAGGCCGCAGATAGCCATGTGTTTTTTGGAGTGGTTAGGCAGATTAAAATGGCGAGCGACTGGCTTAGATGCATCCTTGTCATTCTTCTCAACATCGCGAAGGTGTTCGCGGAATCGGTCGCCTAGTCGTCTACCTGTCTCACCAATGTATAATTTATTGCATAACGTACAGGTTATGCAATAAATGACATTTGCGGAGGTACATGTGAAACGATCGGTGATCTTAACAGATCGCTTAGGTCCCGATATCTTGCTAGTGTTAACAATGAAAAGACAAGTTTTGCATCGTGAGCGGGCGCATTTGAAAGTGCCGGGTTGCTCGTTAGTTTTGAGCGCGCTTCTAACTAAAAAGTTGCCTACGTTTTTGTCGCGTTTGAATGAAATAAGTGGAGGTTGCGGAAAGATTCTACCAGTCTCGGGATCATTTTGGAGTAATTTAAAATTACTAAGAATGATGCTTTTGACTGCGTGATTATGAGGATGGAAAGTGAGGGTGAATGGAATTCTGTCATTCTTATCTTTTTGTGACGTTTGTAGTGATGACTCTCGATTAAATTGTTGGGTGCGATGATGGCCCGCTTTGACCACAGAGACAGGATAGCCACGTTTCTCGAAGAACTGGCACATCTCCTCTGATTTGCTGGAAAAATCGGAGTCATCACTACATAGACGTCGAAGTCTAAGAAATTGAGAATAAGGAATGGAGTTCTTGACATGTGATGGATGTGACGATGAATACAACAAATAACTGTGTGAATCAGTAGGTTTGTAGTGCACACTAGTACATAGCACGTTGCCTCTAATAGAAACTTTGATATCTAGGAAAGCCAATGAAGTTTCCGAAATTTCCCAGGTATATTTCAGAGCCGTTATGCAATAAATTATACATTGGTGAGACAGGTAGACGACTAGGCGACCGATTCCGCGAACACCTTCGCGATGTTGAGAAGAATGACAAGGATGCATCTAAGCCAGTCGCTCGCCATTTTAATCTGCCTAACCACTCCAAAAAACACATGGCTATCTGCGGCCTTTCCCTACATCTAGGTACGACGGAAAGCCGCAAGAATCTGGAACAAAAATTCATCTTTCAAATCGGCACCCTTAATCCTCACGGTATTAACGAACGCTTTTCATTTAACTAATATATTCCTATTTTTCACGTTGCCATGTTACCACCAATAGCGTAGCTCCTACTCTACTATAAAAACTACACGTAACCCATAATCCCTCGATTCGCTCTGACGAAGGGCTAACGCTCGAAACGTCAGCTTTTAGAATCTCTGTACGGTGGCCAATTTACATTATCAACTCCGTTGACAAAACCAAATTTTTGTATACTACTTCCCCACCGACGCAGCACCACAGTTTCTTTAGAAACTACCCCTTCATTCATTTAGTATTACAAAGCTGTCAGATGCTCAGAGGGCACACTTGTGGTGCAAAGAAGTTGTGAGGGAACTTGAAAATTATCAACATGTCAGCCCAGAAGCCAATGTTTCTCGGTTCTCTTTTATTTGTTATTCTTCAGAGACTGGAATGCTGTATTTCAATACCACACAATTCAGTGCCTTCTGATTTTCTGTAGCACGTACCACAGGCAACCCAGTGTATGCTTCACGGAAGCTAGTCTCGTTTATTCATTTATTTGTTTATTTATTTATTTATTTTTTAATCAGCTTTGTTGCTCACATGGAACACTGTACTGACACATGCATAGCCCGCGAAGCGGCGTGTCACGATAAACCGCTTGGATTGAGAAACTTTACACTAAACTAGACATAAAATAAACCTAAAAAAGATTTGATGGTAGTTTTGGTTATGGTACGTTGCTATATTAGGACACTGTGCGAGCATGCGAGCCATGGCTGCGAGGCATGCGAGCTAACATGGCGAGTTATGCGAGTCAACATGCGAGTCACACAGTTATTGAAAGCTAACCGTTTTAAAATGGGTGCTTAGGCTTAAAAACTGTTTATCAGCGCTATTTGAAATGAGTTAAATGCGAAATTCGCATGGCTCGCTAGCTCGCAGATTGTAGCTCGCTATATGTTTTGAAGGCTCGCACGACACCAATGGCTCGCAGTCATAAGTACATGAGTACAACTCCCACCCTTCAGCTCTCCTCAATTATTCCTGTATCCTTTCCTAATTTGAAGACATGTTGGAGGACGGGCTTTTCGGGACCAAACGGATCTTACCAACCTCGTTCCCAGGGCTTTTCTCCGCCGAGGAGAAGGTGGGCGGGAAAAGACCCTGGCATCGGCCGATCACGTGATTTTCAAACACCCAGAAAAGTTGGGTGTAATAAATTAGCATGTAATAATGAATGCAAGTAAGGCCTGGATCCTCAGCAAAGTATACACCACAATATGGCGGAGAGAAGGCACAAAGTGTCCGTGCTCAGTCGGCTTGGTTT
>OX421448.1:2875000-2885000 GCA_949126865.1 Montipora capitata | reverse complement strand
TTTGATGCTTTCAGCACTCATGTGATTGACTGCTGAAATATCAACACCATCCTTAGAAATGATGTCATGTAGGAGGGATGGGCCACCTAAAAAAATTGGGAATGACACATGTAAAAACCGTTCATGTGTCTGTGTTTGATAACAATTTGCAAATCTATGACATGCACAGCTGTCAACAGTCTTCATGTAATCAATTCTTGAACTATTCCTTGTAATTTGACTTGTACATGTAAGAAGAATAATGACAGCATTCTGAACCCTGCTGAATTGAAATGGACCACAAACCTTGATACTTGTGCTTTATGCTGTCTAACACTGAACTTTTTTTCTTGTCCTCTGTATTTAAAACTTGATCAGGGTTATGCATTGAAGGTGGGATGATTGGGGGAATTGATGTTTGGTAGACTTCCAACTTTTTGCTGCACCTTGTGTATGTGGTACAGTCCACCCATCGTTCCTTTAATTTGAGCAAAAACTTCTCCAAAGATATGGGATCACTTGCCACACAATCTCTTGGCTCGTAATTTATCTGTTGAAAGAAAGCAATTAATAATGCAAGCTCAACAAAGCATGAGCATCACAAAAAAATAATATATGATACAGGAAAAGTGACTTCAGTTAGCCAGATACCAAATACATCTATTTATTTAGTAAGTGAACACTAACTTCAAGTGAAACACGGCATTGTGATGCACTGGATCACTTTCTTGAAAGTTACAATAATTTATAACACTGAATTACATAAACCAATTGAAAAAATGATGATTGGTTTAAGTGGTGAATAGGTACACTTATGTCTGAATGTGAACTGCCATTTTGTAGGAAGGAAAGTTGAGTGACACCAAAACAAGCTGCCGAGATGTTACAATACTAGACATATTTAGTTGGAACACTCACCGAATGGTCTAGAATCATCGTGTTACAAGATCATAGGTTATATCACATCCCCCTCCCCCCAATTCAATGTTGTGTGAGCATTTTTCGGGTGACTGCTAGTAGTGTTCGGAAATATCCACACTCAAAACTTGGACTGTATATCCTTCTTTTATTCCCAACAATGATGAACATTCGCTCACACCGTACATACATTCCAACTAACAACAACTCTTTCCCGTTTTGGCATTTAAAGGTATGAGATATCTATTATTCGCATATGATAAGTACATGTCATATTCTTATCTCCTAAAAACACATGGCAAACGTTATGTTCAAAAGCAATTAACTGAAATTTTAAAAAATACAACCACACTTTTGAATTTATGGAACATGTTTCATCTTCAGCCATAGTGAGTGTAACCTTAAAATTTTTACAAGATAATTCATATAATTATACGTGTATATGTAACTATCAATACAATGATTCTTTGTAGATTAAATGTTTGTTACAAGTAAGTAAAATTCAAACGAACCAACAATAATTATTATAGAGAACACAACTGACATAACGGTAGAAGTTTAAAAGTGTAATGCTAAACTGACATGATCAACTTGTTTGTTGAGTTCGGGTTTCAATGGAATCAAAAGGCAATGTTCTGTAAATAATAAAAGGTAAAAAGGTCTATTGATAGGGCAGGGGATTAAAGCCAATGCAATTTTGATAATCATTGTCCATTAATTAAATGTTTGGGGATATGACAATTAATTTAGCATGTAATTTAACAAAGGCAACACTTTTAGTAGCAAGTCTTTCTTCAGGTATCTGGAACCCGGTGGGGAACTTAACACCAAGTCTATGGAGTGGAAATAGCTGCGAGACAAATAATTGGCATAAAAACTGATGCATCGGCAGATCTTGTAAACATTTTAATACACAGTTTTTAAGTGGAGACGTATAGTGTCTCAAGTATAGGTGAATAGCAAAACTTGAATATCTGTCTTTCAACTTTTGTCAATTTATTAAAAAAAATTATTGCCGACTTGAATATAACGTGGAAAGAACTGCTTTGGAGATGACAAGAACTAAAAATTGACTCTTGCGCTTTGTTCTGAAATAACATTGAAGTACAGTTTTTAAAGAGGGGTACATTGCAAAATTGAAACAATGCTGTGTAACAAGTGAACTTCTGATCAAACATTTCATTAACATTTAAAGGGGCTACGTCACACTATTAAGGGGAAATCTTGGGTTCATCATGAGTTTAAAATTTGAAAATGTTAATGTGGAATTCCTTCGCTAATAAAATTGTTTCATTTACAAACGAGATGATTCTAAGCAAAATCGACCTTTATCCAGGCAATTTGCCATCAACTTGAAAAATGTCAGGCCGACTTTTGTCAAGATTACCCAAATGCAATCCATTTCAATCTTGTCCATTTGTGTCCATCCGTGCTTCTCTTTTCTATTGCTGTATTTCTTTTAGTTAGTTCAACAGTTTTAAGTGGTCATTGCAATGTTGTATTGTACATTTTGGGCATTTTGTGTGTCATGAAATTACATTATTTTGCGTGACATAGCCCCTTTAATGTTATTTTGATAATAACGAAAAAGCAACAATGAATGCAATGGTTCAGCTCAGTATGAGCAATGATTTGTGCTTTGATCTGAAATCATTTTGTACCGTCCAACATAACAATTTTATGTGGCTAAATGTAATTTAGGCAAAGTTTGAGTCGAGCCAATGCTGGCCAGTGGTCGCTCACAGCAATCATGCTCAGTGTGGTCTCACACATGGTTTTTGCAGGGCTCACGTGTTTTGCTTGCCAGCTCTGTGAGAATGTACAGTTCGCTTTGAGTGCCATCCATGCCCGTTGAGTGCTTTTGCTCCCTCAACTCCCTCCTTTTCGTTGGTGACGGTAAGTATTAGGGGTTGTAAATATCTCCACTGACTGTCAGTGTGACGGTGCCTGGTGGTTGTCGCTCTCAGGGTTGCAATGGATACCTGCATGCTCTGCTCGAGGCTCATATCTTGGCTCCACTGTCCCTAAGGCACTTTTCCTAAGCTCATGAATTGGCGATGAGTTTAAACAGTATAAAAACAGAATAAAAACTCACCATGACCCTTCAGACGATGCCACTTGACCAAACTTGAAAACTATACCTACAACAATCAAAGGCTCGCTGTTGCCACTGGGAATATTTTGTAATACCTCATACACAATCGGAAATATATTTATTTATATTTATTTAAATTCACTCTAACACTGGCCAGGATTAACTTAACCGACACCAGGCCCAGGGTATTGTAATCTACAGGGCCCGGTTCAAATGTGGAACTTCACAAATCAGACGATGCCAATACTTACATTATACATATGTACATGTATTTCACATTTTATTTAACAAATGAAGAAGCCCAAGCAGTGTATTACAGTGCGATAAAACACAAGGGCATTTAAGAACACGAGGGAAATGTAGAAAACACGAGCTGCATTTGTAGAGTGTACTAAAATATCTGGAGTGTTTTATCAGAGTACTGTAATACACAGCTTACAGTGTAGGCTTCTTCATTTGCTTTATGATATGGAGGCAATGTGGCTAAAAACAATAAAACACGCTTTTCAAGTATATTTTATACTCTGATAAAACATGGGTTTTTGACCAATCAGAGCGCGTGAAGGGTCCTATCTATATTGAAATAATTATTAAATAAGTAATTGAGGTTAGGTGTCCTGTAAAATGCCGAGAAGGGTATCATGCTGAAAAGGGTACAGACGCATAAATTATGCTATAATGCAACACATATGTCATCAGATAACAAGCAGCTTGTCTATGGTTTCAATGACATGGTATAAGATATCGCCTCACGGCTTCATGCGAAATGGACGTAAGAAAAAAACAGTTAAGGGTTTACAACGGGAAAATAATGCATTTCAATCACAAACATACATAACGAAACTGTAATTTTGCCATTTCGGAATTGTGATTTTTTTTTTTGCCGAGCATTTGCAATGAGACAGTTGTAAAAATGTTTAACTGCGTTACAAAATGGCAGTTTTAAAATACCGGTACATCATACTTGCAGGATCATGATAAACTGTAACTTTGCGAAACAATATTTTGTTTCGTCATTTTTGGAAAAAAAATACGCACCCCTTACAAATCTCTATTTAAAGGGCGACCATGTGTTATGTGCAATATTAAAACTTCAGCTGAGTTCTTCAGCGTAGCTAAGCAAACAGACTCTCATCAGTATTATCAGAAATCTCATAAGAGTGTGATAACCAACACAACAGCAACAACATCAAACACCGTAGCTACCGATAAGTTATTACATCTTTAATATAATGCGTGCAAAAAAAGGTGTGAGATTAGAAGTGGTGTAACACAACTCACAGTAAATGGAATTATAGAAAAATTAGACAAATCCGAGCATATTTTAAGCCCTGCTAAAGACGGTGCGAGACTACCACTGATGTAACACAACTCAAAGTAAATAAAGAAAATTGGACAAACAAAAGCGTATTTTAAGGCGTGCAGAAAGGGTGCGAGATTAGCACTGATGTAACACAACTCAAAGTAAATGGAATTATAGAAAAATTGGACAAACGAGAGCATATTTCAAAGCGTGCCGAAAAGGGTACGAGACCAGCACTGATGTAACAAAATTCAAAGTACTTGTATGTAAATGGCATTATGGAAAAATTGGACAAACGAGAGCGTATTTTAAGGCGTGCCGAAAAGGGTACGAGACCAGCACTGATGTAACACAATTCAAAGTAAATGGCATTATGGAAAAATTGGACAAACGAGAGCGTATTTTAAGGCGTGCCGAAAAGGGTACGACCAGCACTGCTGTAACACAACTCAAAGTAAATGGAATTATAGAAAAATTGGTCTAACGAGAGCATATTTTAAGGCGTGCCGAAAAGGGAACAAGACCAGCACTGATGTAACACAACTCAAAGTAAATGGAATTATAGAAAAATTGGACAAACGAGAGCATATTTTAAGGCGTGCCAAAAAGGGTGCGAGATTAGCACTGATGTAACACAACTTATTTAAGTAAATGGAATTATAGAAAAATTGGACAAACGAGAGCCTATTTTACGGCGTGGCGAAAAGGGCACGAGACCAGCACTGATGTAACAAATTCCAAAGTAAATGGAATTATAGAAAAACTGGACAAACGAGAGCGTATTTTATGGCGTGCCGAAAAGGGTACGAGACCAGCACTGAGGTAAAAAAATTGAAAGTAAATGAAATTATGGAAAAATTGGACAAACGAGAGCGTATTTTAAGGTGTGCCGAAAAGGGTACGAGACCAGCACTGATGTAACACAATTCAAAGTAAATGGAATTATGGAAAAATTGGACAAACAAGAGCGTATTTTAAGGAGTGCCTTAAAGGGTACGAGACCAACACTGATGTAACACAATTCAAAGTAAATGGAATTATGGAAAAATTGGACAAACGAGAGCGTATTTTCAGGCTTGCCGGAAAGGGTATGAGACCAGCACTGATGTAACACTACTCAAAGTAAATGGAATTATAGAAATTGGACAAACTATAGCGTATTTTAAGGCATGCCGAACAGGGTGCGAAACTAGCACTGATGCAACACAATTGAAAGCAATTGGAATTATGGAAAAATTGGACAAACGAGCGCGTATTTTAAGGCGTGCCGAAAAGGGTACGAGACCAGCGCTGATGCAATATAACGGTCAAAGTAAATGGAATTATAGAAAAAATTCGACTAATGAGAGCCTATTTTAAGGCGCGCCGAAAAGGGTGCGAGATTAGCACTGATGTAACGCAAATCGAAGTAAATGAAATTATAGAAAAAGTTGGGCAAATGAGAGCGTATTTTAACGACGTGTCGAAAAGGGTGCAAAACTAGCACTGATGTAACACAAGTGAAAGTAAATAGAAAAGTGGGATAAAATGAGACCATATTTTATGGCGTACCAAAAAGTGTACGAGACCAGCACTGATGTAACACAAGTCGAAGTAAATGGAATTATAGAAAACGTGGACAAGTGAGAGCGTATTTTAAGGCGTGCCAAAAAGGGTGCAAGACTAGCACTGATGTAACACAAGTCAAAGTAAATGAAATTATACAAAAGGTGGACAAGTTAAGTGAGAGTGTATTTTAAGGCGCACCGAAAAGGGTGCGAGACTAGCACTGATGTAACACAAGTCAAAGTAAATAGAATTATAGAAAAAGTGGACAAATGAAAGTGCATTTTGAGGCGAGGCGAAAAGGGTGCGAGATCAGCCATGGTAGAAGTCTTAGATAAATAGCCCCTTGAGAAGACATGTGGTTACTAGCAAAGTACTGAACCCAGAGAGATTGAAGAAAATAAAATGTAATCGAGAAACATTGGCTTCTGGGCTGACATGTTGATCATGCAACTTCTTTCCACCACAAGTGTAAGCGTGCACTGACAGCATCTGACAGTTTTGTAAACAAAAGTTTAAAGTTGAAGTTAACCCTGTGCGGTGGATTAGTTTCTGGATGGGCGACCTGAGAAATATACCACTTAGTAACAGAAGCATAGGACCGAAAATTCTATTTTAATGCTATCAAATGCGAACCAAGCAAGATACAGATTTTGTAAGCTTGCTTTATGCAAAACAAATATTGATGTAAAAGTAAATAAATATGGATACACAGTTTTTAAGAAGAGCAGAAGGAAGTTTCAGGACGGTCGATCGAGAATAAAATATTTTGCCATCGGTAACAAAATTTACGACGTGAAAAAAACATTAATTTTGAACCACGAATATAAAAAGTTACCATCAGCGAAAAACATTTTGGGAGATTTTAGTTGTTTTGTTGTAATTGTACTTTTGGCTGCACTGAGTAAATCGCACATCGAATTCAGCGGGCGCAGTGATCAAGTTACCGTGGCATGTTTACTCGCGAAACAGTGAAGCATCTGTGTCAAATGATGCCAAGATACCGGGTTTTTGTTTTTGTTAGTTTTCTTTTTCTTTCAATTGTTATAAATTTTGACAAGAAATGTGCGAATTCAACACAAAGATCACTCTCAGAGGTCACAGTGACCATTGTTTCTGGAAAATCAAAAATTTACTCTCCAAGACAAGGTTATTTATCACCAGGTAATTCCATCGTTTTGGTAATAGCAGCTACTTTATTATTCATCAGCGTCACAATCTTTTGCCGATTTTGGGGGTCATTTTGTTGAAACTCAAGCACGCTTCCAACAGACCTGTTTATTTTCGTGACTTACGCGTTACCACAAAAATTCTCCCCGTATCACATTTCAACACATGTATGCAAATTTGCTAAGCTCGAAAATTACACATGATAAATTTACAAAAGCTAGAAATTTCACAGAAATATTTTCCAGCGAAACATTTCTTGAAACAAGCAACATATTTGCTATAAGAGGCAAGAAACCCTTCCTCTTTCAGTTGCGTGCGTGCAAGCGAAACACACAATCACAAAGCATATGCAATTAAATAAATTTCTGACAGTTCACATCAAACCCTTTTCGAAAGAACCCTGACCGTAAATAATAAAGCACAAAAGAGACAACAAGCTTTCATTCAAATAATTTTTCAGTCACATTTCCCATTTTTTTTTAACCTTTGCAGAGTTGAGTACAAAATGAATGTTACTTGACAGACAAACAGGCAAACTTTAAATAGATGCGACTTCAGTAAACACTGTGAGACACACAACAGAGATCACAGATCTACTTGTGGTGTTCGATTCCTTCTCTGTCTTTGTTGAACCCGTAAGTTACCAGAGAAATTTCCATTTGGTTTCAGTGTTGTACGTAACACCACCTTGGCGAAATATTAGAAGTACAGCTCATTTTGATTTCGGCTTGACGGGCGAAAGATTCACGCTGTCGAAGTTCATTACTCGTCGCTTTTAAGATTCCAGATCTTCACGTTTCGCCACCTGTCTTGACGTTCCATTCTTGAGCTCCATATGGGTATATTTTCTTTAAAGATGTACTAAAACGCCATTCGCGTTACAATGACTTTCGACGCGATCACAGGTTAATTGTGCAGAGCAAGCTACGCATTACCCCAGCCCCCTCAAACCTAACAAAATACGCACAGAAGACTCTATGCACAAAGACACCACTTAGCAGGGGAATGACAGGCAAGACTTTTCCGGACACGGAAAAAAATAACAAAAAAACCTACAAAATGAAACCGAGATTCCGACTGGGTTTGGCAACCCAGTAACAAGGCAACAAAAGAAAGACAAATGGAGAGCTCATAAATACTAATGAGCCTTTTTGCGTATGTGTTGACGCGCATCCGCATTTTCTTTTACGCGTTTACGCGTTTTGCGTATGCGCGTTTTTTGCGTATATTTTGGTTCGCTTATCTCCGAGCTGCACTGTAGATATTGATTAGTAACACATTTCTTTCGTTTTCCCATCATGAATTATTAATGAGTTTTATAAAATGCTTTACAGTGGATAATAGGACAACCACATGACTTTGGAGGGCAAATAGTTTATTTGTTTCCCTAGTAGCACCATTTCCGCAGAGCGAGGCCGTGTAAATGATACTACGAGGGACACAAATAAACTATATGCCCGACAAAAGTGGTGTGTTTATCATTATTATCAATACGCAAGGCCAAATCGTACAAATTCATTGTTTTTTGACAGAGATGTAACATGAAACTATGGTATGGAAAGTTGTTGCTACAATACGATCAGCTAATGAAGAGTCGAAGAAAATGTTTTTTTTGTTGTAAAACGATATTACTCAAATATAATCTACTTTTAAAAAGACTGTTAGCAATAAGCAAAATGATAGTTTATATTTAAAAACTAATACTCTACAGCCAATCAGAATCAGGGCGGCAGATGCATTTGCAGCTCGCACATTTACCGTCTGGCTCGCAAAAAGGCGTGTTTAGGGCAGTTTGTCATACGGCTGCGCATATTAGTAGTAATTAAAATTAATAGATCAGAGCAAATAAATGGAAAACAAATTCATAACAAACAATATGCAAACTTAAAAATGTATGTTTGTAACTTTTATTAATAAAGAGTAACATTCGCACTGGATCAAAGTTTCGGCACAAAAAGAAAACCCCAGTAGGAAAAGACGGTAGGCGATAAGCTAAAATGGAATGTGGTAACCACAGTTTTCTAATATATCAAATCAATGATTGATTGATTAAGCTTGATTGTTAATAGACTAAAAGAAGGAGTTGAAGGTGGCTCAAACCAGAAATGTAATCAGCATGCATATATGCCAGAATGAAACTTTCTGCAAAGTTAAAAAAAATTCTGTGGAGGAGATTCAGAGCCACCTTAAATAATTGAAACTTTAAGATAGCTCTGAATCCGCTTCACAGCATTTTTTTAAACTTTGCAGAGAGTTTCATCTTGGCCTGCTGATCGCTTTTGTGCAATGAAAAATTGGGGTCACTGAGTCCGTTTTTCAGATATGAGCAACTAAAGCCGAAAATAGGGTGTTTTTGCAAGGCTTTCCTGTTACCATGATAACTTGTTACATTACAATAATGACTGCATCTTGCTCAGCAATAATTGATGTTTACCACAACATATGCATGGTACTACAACATTGCTGTTACATGATAAAGTGTTGCTGTGTCTATCCTTCTAATAACAAGATCTCTTGAAAGTGTTGAAACTGCCTTAAACTGTACACGAAATGCACCTAGACGGCAAATGTATGTGAAATAAGGCAGACGAGTTGTGTGCGTTAACTCAAAACTGAGGAATTTCCTAATTCAGCGGATTTTATATAACCCACAGAAAGCCTTGATACATCTCTTGGCAACGTGAACATGTTGGAGTCAAACCAGGAACCCAAATTACGAACATTGGTGGAGGTGGAGTCAATAGATTTTTTAGTTTTATGATGTCTCTCAGATAGTATGCGTGCTGTGATTGGCTAAGTTAGCGGGCCGTATTCTATAGTACGGCCCGCTGTACGGCCCGCCAAGTTTGAACTTTCGATAAAACATTCCCTTGCAAGTTTTTCATGTCGTTTCTGTTACATAAACTTGTAAAACTGTTTGAATCTTGCAAGCAACCACTTCAAACAGCCAAGAAGATTTAGTTTTTCGGATTTTGACACGACAATCTTTG
>OX421448.1:2855000-2865000 GCA_949126865.1 Montipora capitata | reverse complement strand
TGAACATGTTTTAAGACCAGAAACACCCAAAATACGCCCAAGACTCGCAAAATTAAATTCGATTCAGAAATAACCTCACTGAGTTTAAAAATTTTGCTATCAAGCTTGTAAGTGAGAAAAAGCCTTTGAAGCAAGTCCACGTGACGCCTGGGGGTATATGATATGATAAAATTACTCCCACCTTCCTAGTCAAATGTAAAGGGTGGGCTGAATTCAGTAAAAAACTTTGTAGTCACGGCTTAAGAATTAACCGAAACATTAGCCAATACGTCCTAAAAAACCACCCACACGTATATATTACAAGTAAGTTACAAACATTAACATTTTCAACAAGGTATAATATAGTTCTACTTTATAGTGTCTCCTTGATCTTTGTTTTAAAAACCTTTGACATGGGAGACCCAGGGGCAGTTAGTCAAAACCGGACGAAGGAATCACTAGCATTATCAGGACTGGCAAATGTCCGGCGTCCCGTCCTGGCTGGCTTCCCAGGGGTTACCGAGAATGAAATCATTTGTAATACTTGCAGCCTTCTATAAGCCTCGCAAATATCTTTCCAAGTTTCAATTGAAATGCAAAGATACAGACGGAGTAATACTGGGCCGCAAAAAGATATATCGGAGTCAAATAAAGAGGAGACACGATTATAGTGTCAATGTTCTGATGCTTCCTATTTATGGCAATGAATCGCGAAATGAAAATGATACAATCTTCTCGAAACGCTATCTGAAGAACACCAATATTGCTTCGCTTAAACTGTAACTTCCACATTCACTTCGACATGAGGATCAGTTTATTGACCTTTGAAACCTTCTCCCATTTTGTCCTTACCGCGCATGATTGCCTCGTTTTTGAACCGAGGTCAATTATAATTGCGCGCCTTTTGAATCTTGCTATTTCGCTCTTCGGTCGTTCTCTTGAAGTCCTTCGGTTTCGGCAAAGGATAAAATGGCTTCACGGGAAGGTTGCCCAAGTACTAGCAATGCTCAAGTCACAGGAAACTTTTCGAGATTCCCATTTGGGAATTAAATGGGAAATTTTCCCACTCATGGGAAAAAATTGGGACAAGAAATTACTTTTGGGGGAAAATTTTGGGTTTTTATTGGGAAAGAACGTCTACTTTCCTTTTACATCCCAATATTGGGAATATGCTGTGAACGTTTTCCCAAGTTATACCCAAAGCTGGGAACAATATGGGAAAAGTTCCCAATTTATTCCCAATATTGTGAATTATGGGGGAACATTTCCCCAAGTTATTCCCAGAATTGTGATTAATATGGGAACATTTATTCAAGTTATTCCCAGAACTGTGAATAATATGGACAAATTTTCCAAGTTATTCCCAGCATTGGGAATGATATAGAAACCGTTACCCAAGTTATTCCCAGAATTGTGATTAATATGGGAACATTTATCCAAGCTATTCCCAGAACTGTGAATAATATGGACAAATTTCCCAAGTTATTCCCAGCATTGGGAATGATATAGAAACCGTTACCCAAGTTATTCCCAGAATTTTGATTAGTATGGGAACATTTATCCAAGTTATTCCCAGCCTTGTGAATATTAGGAGACATTTCACAAGTTATTCCCAGCATTGTGAATGATATAGAAACCTTCACCCAAGTTATTCCCAGAACTGTGATTAGTATGGGAACATTTATCCAAGTTATTCCCAGAATTGAGAATAATATGGACACATTTCCCAAGTTATTCCCAGTATTGTGAAGGATATAGGAACCACTTTACCCAAGTTATTCCCAGAATTGTGAATAATATGGACACATTCCCCCAAGTTATTCCCAAAATTGTAAATAATAAGGGATTATTTCCCCAATTTAATTCCCAATAGTGTAACATGGATAAATGAAAATAAGAGCCTTTATTATGATGATTCTATAGATTATAGAAATATCCTCCACGTTTGACCGGCCTTGTTCCGAAGGAACATGAAGCATCAATGTTAAGAATTACACACTCCATGTCAGCACTTTAACCACTTAATGAATACCAGTATCTTTCCCACTTTGTTTGAGGGTTAATTGGAGGACTTCGCTCGGAATCTTGTTCATTTTTCTTCAATGTTTCCTGCGCCATCTTGTATAACGAGTGAGAGAGCAGACTGGAACTAGTGAGCCGTTTTCATTTTGGCCAGCAGTCTCCACGGCAAGCTCTTACCGATTTTGGCGGTAATCGGCGGCTTTATTAACGTTTGTATCAACGCTCACAAAGTTGTGGTGATTTTTTGTTTGTTTTACTCTTTAAATGCTGATCCAAGGCAGGGAAATGCTTACAAGAACTCAAGTAAAAAGGTAAGCGTTAACTATAGGCGAATAACATTTGATTTGATGCCTTATTGTCTTCAAAATGACGATTTACATGTAGAGTACCTTCAAGTCAATTTTTCTGGCAAGGATACTTAATTTGGCTTTTTAAATGCTATAACCCTGCAATAATTGGTAAACCTTTTAACAAGAAAAATGAAGTTTTGGATCAAATGGTGAAGTAAACGATTTGGTATAATAGTGCTCATACCGCGAATTAATTCATGTATACGATTGACAAATGATTCGTTCTGGTAAATGCTGTCTCTTTTCAATGCAGAATCATAAATGCCTGAGAAAACTAGGTATTATTGACGTTTGTAAGTAAAGAGAGCTAAATTTGAGTCTACTCTTCAAACACTTTAACTGTAATTGATTGAAATGATCACGGATTTAGAGGAATCGTGACTTGCATCATTGAAGTATTTACATGCATATATTTAAATTTTAGTTACCATGAAAGAACAAGAGACACTTCCTGAAGAAATTCTTTGACGAGACAGCAGGAAAAGGTCCTTTACAGCAGAGAAAAATGCTTAGCAGCCAATTCTGTTTCCCCGACCGTTTATGGTTTGATGTATTTAAGGATTACTCTTTGCAGACTTGTTATGGTTCTGTGGTTTATCTGAAATCTTAAAAAGCCCTTTTTGTATTTTAAATTTAAAACAAGAACCCAATCCAAAGATTTTGACCTGAAGGTAACCGCTTTGAAATCAATTATTTTGTATTCTAATTTTTTGTGTGAGTCATGATGGTAACTGTTAGCTTCACTGGAATGGTGTCCAGCACATTTCTGATTTGCTGGTTGGAATATTATTTTAGGGGAGCAGGTCACTGCAACCTTTTTACTTCCACATGTGCATTTCTACTTTTCAGTTATTTAAGGTCAATTCTTGATTTTTCTGACCTCGTTCAAGAAACATGAAAATTTTCATGTTTCACTCTCCCACCAACGCAGTACCACAGTTTCTTTAGAAACTAGAATTTTGTTTACTCGTTCAAGAAAGTTTCAGCACTTGTAATGTCCAAAATTTCTGTCTAATTCCAAGTTTTTATTACCGTTACTTATTCCAAGAAATTTAAATCTAATTGATGCACAGCTTGGAATTATTCCAAGTCTGAATTTCCTGTGAAAATTCACAATTCTGCTCCTATGAAATTTCCAGGAATTCCTAGGAAGTCCCAGATTTATTTTGCAAGGGTGTGAACTATTTGGGAGTACTTCCCCACGTTAATTATTTGAAGTTCTGATCAACCAACTGAACCAATTTTCCCAAAAAGAACAGAAACATTTTCTGATCCATTGCCCTTAGCTTATATTAAGTGTTTCCAAGTGTAAAATGCATTGTTTGCATTTTAAAGACACAGTCCAAATAATGGGCTGTCATAATTACATTTATGCTTTTGGAAAACCAACTGACAAATTTTGTTTATAGAGTGCAATGTGAAGTGCCAGCCTTCTACCCCATATGAACCATGTTAGCGTTAGCCCTACTAATGGAAATGGGCCCACACAATGCTCACATGGTTCATTTGGGATAGAAGGCTGGCACTTCACATTCCACTCCAATCAGTTAAGTCTATTCTCATATAAGTGCTACACAGCCAATGTTTGCAAAAAAACGTAATCCTTCCTTGGACAAATTTTGTTACCCTATTCCAGAGAGGTTGAGCAACACTGGAAACAAAACATTTATATGAGGATAGTATTATTGATATTACCGCGGCAGGTCTAATTAGGCCTAAGGTTAGCTTTTTATGAATGTTTAGGATACTTTCTGTATTGGTGAAAAAATGACCTGCAACCCACGACCTGCGAATTAGACCCACCAATATTACCAGTAAATGCTGTTGTAAACTTCTCAAACCACTCTTAAATCCAAGTTTAATGCATGTTATTTAATTATTCTAGTCTAAAGATAAATACTAATGTACACCCTTAGTGGTTATTAATACTGTTTATTAAATTGTTTAATTGTCACAGATTTGTGTGTTTCTCATTTACTATATAGCAGAGCAGTTGTCAATGGGCTGAAAATGAACAGTTGCATTTGAGGTTATATTATTATTCCCATCGTGGACAGGCAATTATTGAGCCATGCATCATTGAAGGAAATTGTTCGTCAAATTACATGCTAATCTTTATATGTTTTGGGGGAAAAAAGTATTTTCACATGAAAACCATAAAAGGGAGCTGTTTATCAGGAAAAGAAACCCCATTTGAAGGAAATTGCTGGGTCAAGAAAATCCAAGGCAGGGAAATTATTGTGACAGGAATCTCCCGATAACAGAGGAAATTATTGGGACATTTAAATCCCAATATAAGGGTATTACTGGGACATGTAAATCCCAATATAGGGGAATTACTGGGACATGTAAATCCCAATATAGGGGAATTACTGGGAGATGTAAATCCCAATATAGGGGAATTATTGGGACGTATAAATCCCAATATAGGGGAATTATTGGGACGTATAAATCCCAATATAGGGGAATTATTGGGACATGTAAATCCCAATATAGGGGAAATAATGTGGAATTCTTGTCCCAAGATTGGTTTTGGTATCACTTTCCCAATTTGGGAAATTTCCAAGAGAAACCCACTTAGAACACAGAAATAACCCATTTTATTCACAGATTGGGAATTGCAAAAAGCTTCCTGTGAATACAGCAAGAAGTGACCCCAAGTCCCATGGAGGCCGTTTTGAAAGAGCTGGCTGAACTGAGGTCCGTTAACCAAAAGCTTAACGATCGTTTAGACGCAATGTGCAAATCAAAAAGCCAAGAAGAGTCTCTTCAGTTCCAAACAGCGCTCGTCGACGTCGGTTGATCCAAGTTGTTCCGTAAGTACTGAATTGTAGTTGCTGCAATCTTATTGTTTTCAGTCTCGGTCAAATTAAGTGAACTCCAAAGAGTCCTTCGTTCAAAACTTGTTACTGCATATTGTTACGTTACGATTACAGTACTGTACCGAGAAAAATCTTACCGAGTAAGAGTTACAGCGAGTGTGAAATTAAATGTATTTTCATAAGAATTGTGAACGAAGATATCACCTTAGTGCTTTAGCGGCAAAGTTTATATGTTGAGGTTTAGAGTTACGTGTGTTCCTTTGAGCCAGTTTGTAGCATTTCTGCGAACAAGTAATTGTACATGTATGACTCTTTTTATTCTCCTACGCGTTTCGTGCGACAGAGGATCACTTCATCAGGGATTTTTTATTCCCTGGCAAGGAAATAGCTTCATACTGCAACATGAACATTCATGCATTAACGTAATATTCAGCTGAATATTACGTTCATACGAAAGGATGTGTGATAAAAATGATTTTCAATGCAGGAGGAGCCTGCGAGCAAGCTCTCTTGCGGGGTGGGCCACCCAAATGGCACTTTTGTCAATGATGTCAAAATTTCATTTTAAAAGTATGATTTCATTGAGGTTAGGTTATGCCAATTATATTGTCAACTGAGTTTCCAAGAGAGGTTTGACTTAACAATAATTGGCTTTCATTGACAAAAGTCAGGCTGCCCATCTTGGAGTGGGCTGTGCCAAAGCTGTTTATCCATCTTTGAGTGGACAAAATGGCACTTTTATCAATGATGTCCAAATTTCATTTTGAACATTATGATTTTGTTGTGGTTAGGTTATGCAAATTATATTGCTCACTGAGTTTCAAAGAGAGTTGTGACTTAACAATAATTGGCTTTCATTGACAAAAGTCAGGCTGCCCATCTCTGAGTGGGCTGTGCCAAAGCTTTTTATCCATCATTGAGTGGGCAATTGGCACTTTTGTCAATGATGTCCAAATTTCATTTGGAACGTATGATTCCGTTGAGGTTGGGTTATGCAAATTATATTGCTCACTGAGTTTCAAAGAGAGTTGTGACTTAACAATAATTGGCTTTCGTTGACAAAAGTCAGGCTGCCCATCTTGGAGTGGGCTGTGCCAAAGCTTTTTATCCATCTTTGAGTGGACAAAATGGCACTTTTATCAAGGATGTCCAAATTTCATTTTGAACATTATGATTTTGTTGTGGTTAGGTAATGCAAATTATATTGCTCACTGAGTTTCCAAGAGAGGTTTGACTTAACAATAACTGGCTTTCATTGACAAAAGTCAGGCTGCCCATCTTGGAGTGGGCTGTGCCAAAGCTGTTTATCCATCTTTGAGTGGACAAAATGGCACTTTTATCAATGATGTCCAAATTTCATTTTGAACATTATGATTTTGTTGTGGTTAGGTTATGCAAATTATATTGCTCACTGAGTTTCAAAGAGAGTTGTGACTTAACAATAATTGGCTTTCATTGACAAAAGTCAGGCTGCCCATCTCTGAGTGGGCTGTGCCAAAGCTTTTTATCCATCATTGAGTGGGCAAAATGGCACTTTTGTCAATGATGTCCAAATTTCATTTGGAACGTATGATTCCGTTGAGGTTGGGTTATGCAAATTATATTGCTCACTGAGTTTCAAAGAGAGGTTTGACTTAACAATAATTGGCTTTCACTGACAAAAGTCAGGCTGCTTATCTTTGAGTGGGCTGTGCCAAAGCTGTTTATCCATCTTTGAGTGGACAAAATGGCACTTTTGTCAATGATGTCAAAATTTCATTTTAAAAGCATGATTTCATTGAGGTTAGGTTATGCCAATTATATTGTCAACTGAGTTTCCAAGAGAGGTTTGACTTAACAATAATTGGCTTTCATTGACAAAAGTAAGGCTGCCCATCTCTGAGTGGGCTGTGCCAAAGCTTTTTATCCTGACATCATTGAGTGGACAAATGGCACTTTTGTCAATGATGTCCAAATTTCATTTTGAACGTATGATTCCGTTGAGGTTGGGTTATGCAAATTATATTGCTCACTGAGTTTCCAAGAGAGGTTTGACTTAACAATAACTGGCTTTCATTGACAAAAGTCAGGCTGCCCATCTTGGAGTGGGCTGTGCCAAAGCTGTTTATCCATCTTTGAGTGGACAAAATGGCACTTTTGTCAATGATGTCCAAATTTCATTTTGAACGTATGATTCCGTTGAGGTTGGGTTCTGCAAATTATATTGCTCACTGAGTTTCCAAGAGAGGTTTGACTTAACAATAATTGGCTTTCATTGACAAAAGTCAGGCTGCCCATTTTGTCCACTCAATGATGCCCATCTTGGAGTGGCTGCCCATCTCTGAGTGGGTTGTGCCAAAGGTTTTTATCCATCATTGAGTGGACAAAATGGCACTTTTGTCAATGATGTCCAAATTTCATTTGGAACGTATGATTCCGTTGAGGTTGGGTTATGCAAATTATATTGCTCACTGAGTTTCCAAGAGAGGTTTGACTTAACAATAACTGGCTTTCATTGACAAAAGTCAGGCTGCCCATCTTGGAGTGGGCTGTGCCAAAGCTGTTTATCCATCTTTGAGTGGACAAAATGGCACTTTTGTCAATGATGTCCAAATTTCATTTTGAACGTATGATTCCGTTGAGGTTGGGTTCTGCAAATTATATTGCTCACTGAGTTTCCAAGAGAGGTTTGACTTAACAATAATTGGCTTTCATTGACAAAAGTCAGGCTGCCCATCTCAAAAGTCAGGCTGCCCATTTTGTCCACTCAATGATGCCCATCTTGGAGTGGCTGCCCATATCTGAGTGGGTTGTGCCAAAGCTTTTTATCCATCATTGAGTGGACAAAATGGCACTTTTGTCAATGATGTCCAAATTTCATTTGGAACGTATGATTCTGTTGAGGTTGGGTTATGCAAATTATATTGCTCACTGAGTTTCAAAGAGAGTTGTGACTTAACAATAATTGGCTTTCATTGACAAAAGTCAGGCTGCCCATCTTGGAGTGGTCTGTGCCAAAGCCTTTTTATCCATCTTTGAGTGGACAAAGTGGCACTTTTGTCAATGATGTCAAAATTTTATTTTGAAAGCATGATTTTGCATTGCTGAGATTATACAATTTAAGGTTTTATCTGCTACTGAATTTCAAAGAGAGTTGTGACTTGACAATTGGCTTTCATTGACAGAGTTAGAGTAGTGTGAGAGCTGTTAATCCCTTTTTGAGAGTTAAAATAGCAATTTGGTCAATTGTGTTAAAATATCGTTTTGAAAATATGATTTCATGACCTCGGTTTAAGATAATGATTCTCTACTTCTAGCAAGCATAATACATCATGTCAGTCAGGTATAACAAAACAGAAGGCAATAGTCTGTCAAACTGCCCTTCCTTAGAATACAAAAGAGCATATGAATTGTGAGTAAAACCACCTTTTCACACCAATTATTGCTTCCATTCTTTTGGCAATGTAAAAAGGATGTTATTGTCTTATCTTGCCCTTCCCCACTCTTACAACTCTTAGAAGCCATGGTACATTGTATCATGGTTCTGTACCTTTTTTTGACAATGGTGTGTGCCATGTACATGTAGAATTGGTGTTGGCAAATCAGTTGATGTAATTTCTATTGATAGCAACAAGGGCAATATAGTGTGTCTGTGATTGAAATAATGATCATGAGAAGACAAATGGCTTGCACAGATATGTCCAGGATTGACCCTAATTAGATGCACACTGATTTCATTAAACCTCATGAAGCGTTTCCTTCGTCTTCGCCCCAACTTCAACACCACTCAAGTCTAAGACTACAGACAATTAACATCATAAAGTGTCCCCTATACTCTTATCTTCAAATAAAGATACACAGCAGTAGTTACCCTAACCTTAAAATGACGCTAACCCTAACTTTTATCTTAAAAAGATAGAAAATGCTTATACTTAACGAGAAATTTCGTGTTGGAAGTCAAAATTCGACGTGCATTTCATTAGGGTCAATTCTGGACATAAGTGGATTTGCATGGCAAAGGTGGTCTTTAATTGCTTTGGTCTTGCATTGGTGACAAAGAGTAAAATAATGGAAATGCACTGTCCATTTATACAAAATGTAAATAAGTATCTTATAATCAATTGTCCATCGCATGGTAGTGCAACCAATCCCTTCTATGGTATTTTAAGACAGGTTGTTCATGCTACTCTGTTTTTTTTCATCTCATGTTTTTGTATACAGTAAGAAAATGATTTTGTTCGAGTGTTTCATCTGATAGTTATCTTTTGTTGGGTTTTTAGAAATGGAGTTATTGACGAGAAATTGTGGAAAAAGCAGCACTCTCCACACAGGACAAGGACAGAGCAAGAGATTTGCTAAAACTAAACAATGCTTTTGAGTTTATGTCATCAGAGGAGAGTGATGAAGATGGAGGACAAACAAGTGGACCGTCTGCAAGGGATGTGAAACCGCTACAGTGGGAAAGGAGCAAATTACGAAATATTAAAGCAGTCTTGGATGCCACTTACAAGGCTCTTATGACGAAGAGGCAGCAAGGAACGGCAGCAAAAGTCACAAGAGTGGCTGGTCAAAATATGTCAAGCAGACCTCTGCCACAAAACTACCCTTTCTGGGCTGGGCGATTGACCCAGAGTTAAAAGTCTCCTTAGTTATTATTTATTTTCTTTTTTTTCATTTCATTGTACTTTTAACTCTGCAACACACTGTGTTTTTTTTTTCAACTCAAATATCTGCTGGCATATTGAAGCAGAGTAAGGGCAAGGTATGCAACAGTGTTTGTAATGGTTGCTATGCTGCAGCACAGTAACTTTAGCGTGGTTCCTGGTAGCCATAGATGCAAGAAGAATA
>OX421448.1:2817500-2842500 GCA_949126865.1 Montipora capitata | reverse complement strand
TTATGGCGAATCAGTCTGAATTGTAAGCTTCGTTTTATTGCCATGTTTTCAATATGCAGAGCTCGAGATTACAGAATCTTTAACGTACCGCATCCATCCCACCACCCGCTCCTTCTCTGGTTTGAACGAGTTCATCTAGCTTCATCGTTATTTGTGTCGTTACGAGTTATCATTAACGAATGAGAGAAGTGATCCTCGGACTTCGGTCGACAATTTAAGCAGCCATTTTTGCTAGACACCTGAAAAATACAGGTCTGTCTAAGACTCCAACGGAAGTCGAACCCATGACCTCTGCGATGCCGATGCAATGCTCTTCCAACTGAGCTATGAATCTTTGAAGCAGAATACTTCAGAGCTGGTCAATTTATTGGGCTCATTTCTTTCCGTGAAGGAATCAATCAATGAAATGAATCTCTATTAACATTAGCAGAAATTCCATCAGCGCCAAGATGCAAAAGATGCTGACAAGTGCATATTATATTACATCATTTCGCTCGCAAAAGTGTCTATCTCGGACGCAAATATGAAATTCAGGACAAAATGATTTTCATCCTACTTTTTACTCTCAATTTCCTTTCGGTCTATGTAATATGCACTTGTTTGCATCTTGGCACTAATGGAATTTTTGAATTCCATTGGAAACAAGACCCTCTCCCAAGTGTGTGGCTTCAGAGAGCATTGCACCGGCATCGCAGAGATGGGTTCGAATGCCGTTGGAGCCACCTGAATTTTTCAGGTGTCAAAAAGAGACAGTTGTTGAAATTGTCGACCTAAGTCCGAGGATCACTTCTCTCATTCGTCGTTAATGAGATCTTGTAACGACACTGGTATCGATGAAGCCAGATGAAATCGTGCAAACTTGAGAAGGAGTGGTTGGTGGGATAGATGCAGTACGATAAAGATTCTGTGATCTCGAGCTCGGCAAATTAAAAAAAAAACGAAGCTTACAATTCAGACCGATTCGCCATAAATCGAAATAAAATTGATGAAGAAAATAAAACCTATCCTTACCTCACTTTTCTGTGATGATTCCTGAGCACTTAATGCATTAGAAATTGTTCCTGAGACGGCTGAGGAGAGCGGTCTTGTCAAGTCGTGTCTTGCACCAAAAAATCAAAACATTGGACCACGAGCCCGAGGCATGAATTTCATGTGTTTGCGGTTATATTATTAAATCGCCAAAGTGCGATATAAATCGCACTTTGTGATTTATAAATCGCAATGTGCGATTTATAAATCACACTTTGTGATTTATAAATCGCAAAGTTCGTAACTTTGCGATTTATAAATCGCAAAGTTCGTAACCTTGCGATTTATAAATCGCAAAGGTACTTCAATGTGTTATTTATAAATAACACAAAATATAGGGGGAAAGTACTTAAATAATATTTTTACATTTGGCGCCCCATACTGCGGGCCTTACGAGTCTGCTCAACAAAGGGTGTTCAATGGGGAGACTGGGATGGAAATTATAGGATACTCCTGAGGACACGTATCAAACGTTTTACAATTAGATCGCAAAAAAAAGTACTTAAGATAACCATTTTTTCCCTTGTTTTCAGAATTTCATGATAAAGCGGGAGAATCTGATAAAAATCGGGAAAGCGGGAGGGAACACGTCAAATCGGGAAGGTTGGAATCTCCGCTGGACCTGTCTTTGTTTGATGGAGTCACATTTCAACTTTTAACTAATGCGAGCGACCCTTTACTACTTCTGGTCTTTTCTAGAGTAAGACAAATAATCCGAGATTTGTTTGTTTGTGCGCCTCGGTTCGCCGTCGTTCGTAGATGACTGTTTTCTACTGAAAGTTCGATTGTTAGTCTCCTGACTTAATGGACGGTCGTTGAATTCACCGAGACTTATTTCCTGCACCAGTCACGCACGGTTAGTCCGTTGTATTCATGTATGTAGCATCTGTGCACGAAAGCCAAAATATTGGTCAAAGTTCCGACTATTCCCGCTCTAACGAACAATAGTTGGTTCATGCACTTCATATAAAAGGAAGAAAAATTCACCTCTCTCTTTTGAAGCCGGTTCACTTTAAACCAGCCCTACGTCAGAGCTCGTGGTTCCAATCTTTCTGAGGTTGTCTGTCGGCATACGTGACAAAAGATGACGTAATGTCTTATCTTATTTGTTCAAAAACCATTGGTGGTTTATTGTATGACTTTTATCGATCCATATTAATTTAAATCCATGTCCAATCAAAACCTAATAAAAGCGGTTCGAAAAATACGTACATTTTTAAACAATAAAATGGCCGGAAATTCATCACGCAAAACACAGTGATTCACGAATCACGTTCAATTCAAATCTTCATTCACGGGTCACGTTTAATTAATAAAATTCGTTCACGTGGACATAAAAAGATCTTACCATCTTTACTCACGAATCACGAATAAAAAAAATTAAATCACGATTCACGAGAAAATAAATCGCCCCATCACACTTTACGTAAAAAGTATAGGGCATCCTCTAAACACACACGACTTCAATCGAGGCATGCGAAGCAAGTGTGGTAGGAAATCCCCAAAGAAATTTCCAAAATCAGGAAAGTAACTAGCAGCCAGTGCCAGAGAAAATGAAATACCTAAAAGACCGCTTCAAGGAGGCTAAAGATCATAATCGCAACCAGGAAAACCTCGCCATTCTACGAAGAAAGACACGAAGAAATAGATTCCGTGTTGGGGTGCAGAGATATTGTGACATTCAGTCACGTAGAAGAATCCAGTCCAAGCGCTTCTTCTTCTTCATTGCAAGGTTATGAACAAAAGGATGACGAGCAGCGCGACCTATTGTAGATGACGAGTTTGAAAAATCTCTGGCTGTGTTCGGTTTGAACAGAAAGCGAGAAAGGAAGAGCCAGCGGAGGGACGAAAGAAAGCGCGCCAAAACCGCGAAACCGTCACGGAAAGAACGTGACGACGACGATGGAGTTTTCCAAGAAAGCATGGAAAAGCTTCAGCGTTTATCATATTGTAATTTATCGTGCTCTCCTTGCAGAATCTTATTTCATATATAAGCCTTTTTTATTGCAATCCTTCGAATCATATAATGGTGAACCTTCGCGAGACTGTTTGAATATTCATCTTCTTTTACCTCTTTGATTTTTTATTTTATTTGTTTACTTTACCATGTGTCACGGTTGATTGTCTCTGTAAATGCGACCCTAAACCGGAATGTCTAATACTGTCTGGGACTAGTTTTAAAACAACTTTGTAGGTAAAATCTTAGGACATTTCAAATGTTTGTCTCAAGTGCGACCAGGGCCATATATCAATACTCAATGACATATATTTTTGTTAGCTGCCGGCCGCCTTATTTGTGCCCCTGAGAGGGCCACAAACATGGCGTCTCCATACAAAGCCTTGTTGAGTAAACCAATTCTTCCAATATCTCCCGCACGAAAAATCGCACAGACCTGAACCTTTGCGAGACTGTTTGAATATTCATCTTCTTTTACCTCTTTGATTTTTTATTTTATTTGTTGAATTGTTTTGATGATGGTGTGACGGTGAAAACCGGCATTTGATTGCAGGCAATTTCCGATTTCATTCTCTTTCTTACATCACGCGATTCTAAAAAAAGACCCAAAATTAACAGGAAGAAAGGCTGAAATTGTGGAGTGGATACAGTGCGATGCCTGCCGGTGATAATAGTTATCACCAAGTTTGTGCATTAAGCCCTTTTGATGACGACATGTTCTGGCATTGTGCATTCTGCACAGGTATGATTATCAGTTAACAAATTTCAATGGACATTTACTGCAATTGCATTTCGTTATCAGTTGGTTAGTGTTTTACAATGATGTTTATATCCATAATAGCGTTATCGGCGCTAATGGCTTCAAGATGTTCAAGATGTTGTGCAGTAACTCGGGAGATTTATCAACATTGTCTCGCGTGAGACGTATTCTCCAGAACCCACTCGAATAACGAGCTTGGTACAACTCAGTAAGCTGGGTAAATGAAGCGAAGCCTGAGTCCTTTGGCATTCATGAAAGAAAGCACAAAATAGAATGTGACAAAAATATATATTGCGTTATATTCAAAAGCGTAAAAGACAGATTACTGATTGAAAGCATTGACAAGAAAAGTCACAAGGGGTATTGGGAACGAGACTCAAGTCAATTTCACACATTTTTTTAAAAATTGGCAGGTCATGTTTCACAGGTCATGATTTTGTCCAACATTAAAAATAGTTGCGGAGTCTGTGTTTTGTATGTGACCTCTTTACCCACAGTGAAACTCTCCGTGAGGAATTACAACGGAAAACACAGCGTGAGGGATGGTATTAAAGGAGAACTTTCTAAGTATGTGTAGCGAAGCTTGTAAATACTCGCTTAAAACATTAGCGCAAATTAAAGAGAAATGGCGCCACATACTGCTGTGTTAACAATTGACCTCGGGTGATTATTTGTAATGAAACCGAAAAATATAAGCAGAAGTAACCAAAACTGATTCTAAAAGACTAATCCCTTGCACCTCTCCCGCCCAGTCTAGTCTAGTCCAGTCCAGTCCAGAGTTCTATCCAGTCCAGAGTCAAGTCCAGAGTCCAGTCCAGTCAAGTCCAGAGTCCAGTCCTGATTTTCCAACTAGCCCTTGAAATTCATCATGTGAAGTATTAAAAGCTTCTCTAAACATCCATGTTTTTATATCTTCTCTTAAAGGTGCTTAGCGTGGTGGTGGACCGATGTGCATTCCACTCAACCGGGGTAGCCAAATCAAAGTCGCGAACTTGTTAGTTTAGGGCCTGATTACACGGTGAGTTTCAGCCCGGGCTGAAATTTCGCTCCACCAACCGGGCTGAAATTTTGTTGCGGTTACATTCTCAATTTCAGCTCGTGCGCAAAACGCAAATTTCCATGAAAAAATTTTACTGAGATGCGAAAACACAGTCGATGCGCTTGCTCACGCTCCTTTTCCAACCCGGGCTGATAAAACAATAGCGTGTACATGGATTTTCAGCCCGTTTGCCCGGGCTTAGGCCCGGTTAGCCGGGCTGCAGCCCGGGTTCTGAAAGAAATCCTCTTAAAAAGAAAGTGGCGATTACATGGAGAAGGTTTCAGCCCTGGCTGAAAATCCTAGGCCGGTATCTGAAACCAGGCTAGGATTTTCAGATATACCGGGATAGGATTTTCAGCTCGGGCAAACGGGCTGAAAAATCCAAATAATCGCTATTGATTTATCAGCCCGGGGTGAAAAAGAAAAGTGAGCATAAGCATCGATTGTGTTTTCGCATCTCAGTAAAATTTCGCAACAAAATTCCAGCCCGGTGTGTGGGGCGAAATGTCAGCCCGGGCTGAAACTCACCATGTAATCAGGCCCTTAATCAGTTTAGTTATCGACATCACGTACTTTCTGATCTCTTGCTCTATTTAAATATCGATGCTAATTTCATCTCAAAACTTTATCTTCCTAAGTGTTGGGCTTCATTTTGCGAAATCTGGAAGAACAACGGGCGAGAGAATAATGTTGCAATTCGCTTTGTTTGACAACGTCGCCTAGGTGATCAAGTGTAACGCCATATATAAATAACAAACTGAGTTGGTGCCATTATCAGCAAGCTAAGGTGAAATCATCAGACCCCATTGGTTTAGAATAATTCACCATGCAGCTATCTCGATACTTCTATCACATTTTCCTTGCGTATGTTTGGCTATCCGTGGAAGTTCCAAACCTTTGTCGCTCTGCTGTTGTTGCAAGCGACAAGAAGCAAGACTCCCAGCAATATCGGACAGCGTTAAATCAGTGTTTGCAGAAGTGTTCAGGGGACATAAAGGCACGGATATCAATGATCAATAATACTGAGGTACGAAATGTAGAGGTAATCCTCCCACTTAATTAACTAGAAAATCAAAACCTCTTTAACATTGGATTTGCTTCAAATAATGGTGTGCAAGGAGTCCTTTCATTCACCTTTTGAACACGACTAGGAGAATTAAATTGAAGCTTTCATTAATGAGCAATGAGGTCGATGAACACGAAAGCCAATGCAGCACAGAAGAGCGAAGTTGAATCCGTGCGTTCCAAACAAGCAACACTTTAATATGCGTTTTCTCGTCATCCCTTTTGTTGTCCGGCTTACAGATAATGGTGTCGCTTATCTATTCAACTTATTAAACTATTTAACTTAAGTTGAAAATCAATTTGCTCGTAGCTCTTATTTTTTAAGAAAATTGAATTCTTTGGTTGACGGTCCAGAGTCCAGCTGGGTCAAGTCAAGCTTTCATCATACACCACTTCAAAATCTGTTTGCCTAACAATGTAATCACTAAAAACAAGGTATCATCACTGTGGGGCCACCTCTTTTAGCACTCGGGGGCGTTCTTTGAGGAAAGAGTCAGAACACAAAAGCTGTTATTCTTACGCAAATAAGTGGCAGGGTATTCAGCATTTTGCTCATAAATAATTGTACTTTCGGGTTCACTAGTCAACCCGTTTTACATCAAATTTTTCTTACTCCCGTAAAAATACCCGTGTTCACATTAAAGGTAAAAACATTGTTGACGGAGTTATCAACGGATTTCGTGCACCCCAACACGCTGTAATTTAGGAAGGCTATTAGAGCCGGTGCGTGCGACTGTCGGTTCGGGCTGTTATATTGTTTGCCCTGCCGTCGGCTAGACATCTTCTACGCATTAACTTTAAGGTTTAAACTGCGAGCAGCGCAAAGGTACGTGATGCGGATCAACTTTCTCCTTTCGGCACTACTGATGGTTGATTATGAAAATAATATACCCAATGAAATACCGTGCGGGGTCTTTTCTACGACTGTCAGCCTTGAAACAATGCTATTCTATGCTACAAAATCACGAATTCCTGATTTCTATAGAGATCAAATCACGAAAGAAACAGTCTGGACACGATTTTTCTCTTTCCAGAAAAATATGTGAAGATGCTTAAGCTTTTAATTCTATTTGATTCTGACTCCAAACAACGTAAATCTCACTCTAACAATTGGTGACTCCTAATGTTATAAGAACACTTCTTAAGGCCAGACTGAATTGGATTTGGAACTGAGTGTTGAAGAGAAGGGCTGATCTTTGGCACCCAAAGCTATATTGCGTCATCTTAACGCTTCCTTTCCTCCAAATAAAATTTGACTACCTTCATGTACAAAGAAAGAAGTTGCTTCAACCTTTTGGCTTAACTGCTGAATGCCCTGCCACTTAACGAACTTACTCAATAAAGGCTTCAATTGAACATATCACATTCGGATCTTGAGATCCATCACAGCACCGATCTTGTTGAGACATTACTTCCCGAAATTAACAATAGTTAACAGTGTACTATCGCCTCGTGCGACTCTTACGCTTCTTCCCTAAGTAAACTTCTTAAAGGCAACTATAAACTCAATAGTACACGCTGAACAATTTACGTTATATTATGTTATGTTAAACGTCTTGTGACAGTTTGTGATATCCGTTCTTTTAATGGCTCTCGCGCACGCATTATCTCGTCGAGCACTTCACATAGGGTTCCACAAAGCTGAAAGGCGAGTGCTCTCACCACTGCGCCAGCCATGTTCCTCTAATCAAGCGTATTTTTTAAAGAAGTTGATTAAGGAAGAATATAGTGTTGTAATGATGAATATCTTCAGTTAGGCTAAACAAATGAGAAATGTTAGACAGCACTGCTTTATTAATGAATGATAGATATCGCCTTGTGTGCATTTTTTTTTCAAAAGCCATCTATTACTGAACAAACATAGAATCTATTTATTAAATTTTACAACGGATAGGGCGGAAAAGTGTAAATTTAGAGTCTGTGTTCAATTTTTCATCAAGATTTAAGTTGAAGGGGACAAGGCTATTGAATTGCACGAGGCACGTAAATTTTTTTGGTCCAAAATGAGGTAACTCCCGAAGTAAAGGCCTGTTTTACCTTATTCGAGTTCGTAGTGACAATGTGTTTTTGCTCAAATTACGTAAATGAAGCTTGACCGACTATTAAATCTCATTCTGTTGGGCTGGGTAACTGAGTCTTCCGGTAGCATCAGGTTGTCGAGATGTTCAGCCTTCTTGACTCTGAAAGGGCCGGAATCAGTCGTTTTACGGAAGTCTTATGTGAAATGATTGAGCAATCACGGTTAATAACTGCGTGCTGAGGTATTCTTGTGCTAATTGACCATAAACTCATTTTTAAAGGTCAATGACACTAATACGGTGGAATTTGGGAGAAGTGCGTCCGTCAACTAAACTTCCACTCCAGCTGGCACTCATTCCAACAGAAGTTCCTTTAGCTTCGTGATAAAAGACCTCTGCCTCAAACTAGAGTTGGGGGTCGATTAGCAAAGGTTATTTGCACAGTTTTTCGAGGATTAATTGACGTCTAAATGGCCTTTCTTATGAATGAAACCGACTTTTGTTACCTCACGAAATGCGTCGTCATTACGGCGGATTTTATTACCGATGAAAGGATTATCTCCACTTTACCCATTAATTAAGAGAGATTAATTTTCATTGTCTGTTATGCGCCTTTCTCAATCGTAGCAATGGGCGAAAATAGAAAGCATTTGCCATCACGTACATTTAGTTGTTTATTAAAAAGTTTTGATTTTTAAGCTAAACCGTCGTTTTCCATCAATTTATAGTCAGTTTCAAGTTCTCAGTCGACTTCACCTTGCCAATTGCCGTTGTTTGTTGAACCACTTGAGGAAAACGTTTCAAAGGGTATCTGAGCATCTTGTAACTAATCCATGAATAAAAGCAGAGCATTCGCGTTGTCACTAGCATTCGTCTTATTAAACGTCTTATAAAATTATCTCTTCCTCGATCCAACCGACCCATTTGATTTATACATATATACAAACAGCCAGCAAAAATGCTTTGAAGTCTTCGGCCGATATATATTTCACACACTTTAATGTTCTCCCGCAGTGCTGTGTTGACCTCTTTACGTAAGATCGAAAATTCCGGTTTGCACAGCAAACCTCCGGTTTCCTGTTTGCGTGGGAAATATAGGCGTGGTTTGAGACTTTATGGAAATTCCGTCTGTTAGAATCGACATCCTGTTTATCATTCCGTTGCGCAAATGCCACAGAAGGGCACTACGTGAAAATATGATAACCAGCATAGACCAAAGATATGAAAATGGGGGGGGGGGGGGGGGGAACTCCCATATGGAACAGACGGGGATGCTCGTCGGAAATTTTGAATTTAACCCCTAAAGGAGACCATCTGGGCGTGGCTCAAGCTTTGTGTGACCCCCTAAAGGAGACCAATCTGGGCGTGGCTTAAGCCAATTTTGACCCCTAAAAAAAGTTAAAAAGAAAATTTGACTTCTGTTTCTCGTCGAGTAATTCTGTGTTTCTTCGCGGAACCCTAAACGAGACCTTGGCGGCTTAACATATTGGCGCTTTGCCCGGAACACCCTAAGCGAGAGCAAAATCCAAAAATCCCCCCCCCTCCCCCGGGATTAAAATGCTGCGTTCCCGGCGGATTTCCTCGGGGCAGATGGTATGAGTATTACAATGATCTTATATCATTAATAACCACTGATAACAGTCGGAGTTAATAATAATAATAATAACAATAATCATCATCATCATCATCATCATCATGTAAGTTTTCACATTGAAATTTGCGTTTTGCACCCAGCCCGGTGGGCGGAGCGAAATTTCAGCCCGCGCTGAAACTCACCACGTAATCAGGCCCTTAATCAGTTTAGTTAACGACATCACGTACTTTTTGTTCTCTTGCTCTTTTTAAATTTCGATGCAAAATTCATCTCAAAACTTTATCTTTTTAAGTGTTGGGCTTCATTTTGCGAAATCTGGAAGAACAACGGGCGAAAGAATAACGTTGCAATTCTCTTTGTTTGACAACGTCGCCTAGGTGATCAAAGGGTGACGCCATATATAAAAAACAAACTGATTTGCGGTTTTTAGTTGGTGCCATTATCAGCAAGGTGAAATCATCAGACCACATTGCTTTAGAATAATTGACCATGCAGCTATCTCGATACTTCTATCACATTTTCCTTGCGTATATTTGGCTGTCCGTGGAAGTTCTACACCCTTGTCGCTCTGCTGTTGTTGCAAGCGACAAGGAGCAAGACTCTCAGCAATATCGGACAGCGTTAAGTCAGTGTTTGCAGAAGTGTTCAGGAGACATAAAGGCACGGATATCAATGATCAATAATACTGAGGTACGGAATGTAGAGGTAATCCTCGCACTTAATTAACTAGAAAATCAAAACCTCTTTAACATTGGATTTGCTTCAAATAATTCTCTGCAAGGAGTCTTTTCATTCATCTTTTAAACGACCGCGAAAATTAAAGCTTTCACTAATGAGCAATGAGGTCGATGAACGCGAAAGCCAATGCAACACAGAAGAGCGAAGTTGAATCCTTGCGTTCCAAACAACTAACACTTATGCGTTTTCTCGTCATCTCTTTTGTTGTCTGGCTTACAGATAATGGTGTCGCTTCTTCTTAAGTTGAAAATGAATTTCCTGGTTGCTCTTAATTTTTTTAAAACATTGAATTCTTTGGTTGACGGTCCATATTCCAGAGTCCAGCTGGGTCCACTCTAGCTTTCATCATACACCACTTCAAAATCCTTTTGCCTATATAACAATGTAATTATCGATCAAGATCGCACTCAGGCAACTAAAAACACGGTATCGTCACCGGGGGGCCACCTCTTTTGGCACTCAGGGGCGTTCTTTGAGGAAAGAGTCAGAACACAATAGCTGTTATTCTTACGCAAATAAGTGACAAGGTACTCAGCATTTTGCTCATTAGAAAAAATTGACTTTCGGGTTTACTAGTCAACCCGTTTTACATCGATTTTTTCTTACTCTTGTGTAGAAATACCTGTGTTCACATTAAAGGTAAAAACATTTTTGAGCCAGTTATCAATGGATTTCGTGCACCCCAATACGCTGTAATTTAGGAAGGCAATTAGGTGAAAGCCGGTGTATCTTGATATTGCTTACTCTGCCAGCGGCTAGACATCTTCTACGCATTAACTTTAAGGTTTAAACTACGAGCAGCGCAAAGGTACGTGATGCTTATCAACTTTCCCCATTCGGCGCTATATGGTTCATGTAAGTGATTATGAAAATAAACCCAATGAAATACCATACGGGGTCTTTTCTACGACTTTCAGCCTTAAAAGAATGCTATGCTATGCTACAAAATCACGAATTTCTGATTTCTCTGGAGAACAAATTACGAAAGAAACAGTCTTGACACGATTTTTCTTTTTGCA
This sequence comes from Montipora capitata, assembly GCA_949126865.1. Taxonomy (NCBI): domain Eukaryota; kingdom Metazoa; phylum Cnidaria; class Anthozoa; order Scleractinia; family Acroporidae; genus Montipora; species Montipora capitata. The sequence continues at coordinate 2,831,281 of OX421448.1, read as the reverse complement.
GAAATATGTGACAATGCTTAAGCTTTTAATTCTATTTGATTCTGACTGACTCCAAACAAATTAAATATCAGTCTAACAATTGGCGACTCCTAATGTTATAAGAACACTACTTAGGGTCAGACTAAATGGGATTTGGAACTAAGTGTTGAAGAGAAGAGCTGATCTTTGGCACCCAAAGCTATATTGCGTCATCTTAACGCTTTCTTTCTTCCAAATAAAATTTGACTACCTTCATGTACAAAGATAGAAGTTGCTTCATCCTTTTGGCTTAACTGCTAAATACCCTGCCACTTACAAACTCAATAAAGACACTAGGCTGTCGTCGATTGCAGGATATAGCCTTAATTATGTATAAGGTAAAGCACAATATATGCCCTTCGTACATAGAGGACATTTTTAAGTTAGATAAACCTTGCTATGGGCTCAGAAATTCTGTTTTTTACAAATTAGCACCACTTTTTGTTCTTCTTTTTTGTAATCTTATATTTTTTTGACAGCTGTCACTTGTTATTGTGTAATTGTTAGCGCCTAAATCTTATTTAAGTTTCGTTTTTATTCAAAAGTTGTCATAACCGAAGAAGGTCTTTGACCGAAACGTTTTATTAGATTTTTAATTTTTAAACTTTTTTACGTCAGAAGTTGTCCGTCCTCGCTTCCTTTTTACTTACTACAGTCGTTCATGTCGTGAGGTTTGGACTAGGAATCTTGCAGATCCTCCTGACGTGGTGACACCTTTGTTGGCCTGAGAGACTCACTAACTGAGTTGTGTATATATATATATATATAATAATAGTGCAGTGCTGATGTCTGGAATGGAGGTTAAGCTATAAATCCACCCCAGATGTCCCACACATGTGGTACATCCAAGTCATGCCAGAGTGCTCAAACTAGCGAGCTAGTGAGCATGCGCAATTGCTAGCGGCAATGACTCATCCTTAGTAGAGTGCTCAATTTGAACATGAAAGCAAAAGCTTTGTAATGCCAATAAGTATATATTTTTTAGTATGTTTACTGAAATGAAGTTTATGATCATCATCATCTCGTGCGACTCTTACGCTTCTTTCGTGCTTAGTAAACCTCTTAAGTGCAACTATATAACAATTATTCCATGAGCCCGAGTTGGATATGAAGTGATAAAATAACCAACGAGCTCGTAGCGCGAGTTGGTTATAATCACTTCATATCCAACAAAACGTCCGGAAAGAGCATCTTGGCGCACTATTTTCCATACGGCGTAAAACTTCGACTATTGGCTCATAGTCGGAGTTTTTTTAGCCAATCAAAAAGCTAGAAATGCAATAGTCGGGGCTGAAAATTTACTAAAACCCAATAGTACACGCTAGACAGTTTACTGTTTGTTTTGTGAGTGACCTAACTAAAACATCTTGTGACGTTTTGCAATATCCGTTCTTTGAATGGCTCTCGTGCGCGCATTGCAAATCGCTTTGCCGGTGGTTCTGGTCAAATACCCGGTAACTGGTTAAAACATGACATTTCTAAGTCCTTTTTCATCAGGTTGCGAAGGCATTTCAGCATTTTAGTTTGAGAAAAATGGGCAACCTCATTCCCAAGGTCCTCTATCTTCTTCCCTCGAGAGAGATCTACGACGACGACGTCGACCATAACGTCACCTTAAAATTTAACTTTGCTCAATCAGTATTTCGCCATTGTTCCATCTCGTTCTAGTTGAATAATGTACATACATACTTTATTAGATAAAGCAGGTCAGTAGTGGCAGCCAAAGTCTGATGTGGACCTGCTATAGACTACATAACTACAACAAATAATAATGTTGACACAAGGCGTCCGTCAGGGATCATTTCAGCTTGACCACGCAACAGACGCAACAGCAACATACCATTAGGTTTCTTTTGGAAGTCTATCTCGACCGCACGCCGTCATAACATTATAAGCGTGAATATAGGGCAAAAGACACAACTAGAAGACAAAATTGCAGTCGAAAATGTCTGACTTCAAGAGGCTAAAGACCCAAGGACGTGGAAGCGGAAAGCCTGGAAACCATATATATCTTTAACATATGTTATGTTATAACATATAACGTAACATAAAGCTAACGAGAAAACAGTGGTACTAGCACCAAAAATGCTGTTCCTAGCTTTGCCCCTTACAAACAGTAGCTAAAACAAGGGCAGGAACAGCCAGTCATGAACACATGGGTGCCAGTGCCTACCATCTCGGCACAAAAAGCAGGATGATTTACACAAGGGAATCACATACCTTCCTTCGGCCTTACACGTTCTCAAATGAGAAAGAACACTAACAACTTTTGACACAAGTGGATGTATCCCGATATAGTTCAAGTCCCAATCTTGAGTAAAGGCTTCAACCGCCCCTGTCCTGGGAAGGTAAAAACTAGAATTAAAGCAGGCTAAGTTAACGTAAATAGCTGCAAGAAAACCTAACAACTCCGTGAGGCTCCAATCTTGATCTATAACATCACGAATACTTCATCATTAAATGTATAAACGCCAAAGTCGAAAAGCCTACTCAAGCGAACAGCGCCGCGGGTAAGTTTTCCCTAAGAATCCACTTAAGGAGGCTCAAAAGGGGTTTTCGTTGTGTTTGTGAAACGACGAAAGTTCCCAAAGAAGGTTATTTCATAGCGTAGGCAAATATATCTTTGCAACTCTATTGTTGGGTAATACCAAGAGCCATAATTATTATGGCTCTTGGTAATACTTTAAGGGCACTTATGACGCCATATCGGTTACCATAGCAACACACCAGGTCCACAAAAAGGCCCTATAAATCTCAGTTTTTTGAAAATTAACTGAAAACCTATGTCGGTGACCCACCGTTTTTATTCCTTTGTTGGAAATCTCCCAAAATTCTTTAATTCCTTTAAGAATACGACAAAATTTATCTAATAGAATTTAAGATACATCAAAAAAGGGGTTTTGTAGTTTACAAAAAATTGTGCTAGATAGCTTTCCCCAAAACTTTTTTATATGAAGTGCCATCGTGAATGGTACGTGCATGCAAAAAGTCACGGCACGTCACCAAGCAAAATTTCGAGACAAAGACAAATTTTTTTCCGCAGGTTTTATTTCCGGTTCGCGCGATTTTACGCCTTATATCCAATTCCGGTGTGTTGCTCGCGCTACTTTTGATAGAAATTTTATTCATTCAGCTGACGCGTGTTTCTTAGATATGGCGTGTGTTGTCTGTAAACCATGCTGGCCTACCACAGAGGCCAGAAAAACCTGTCATAAACAGCCATACAGCCCGGCGTTCCTAAAATAGTATCAGTGTGGCTTATGAACTTTGAGATTCTGCGCTCAGTAACAGACATACACTCTGAACCTTCATAATAAGTATCCAGTACGATACCCAACCAAGTGATAACTTGCGTCGGTTTCCATTAGGACTTTTCCTCATTAACAAAAAAAAACAACGCTAAAGCAAGTTATAGTTAACTGACAAACTACTGATCTTGTAAGCTCCGATCGCTCTCAAAAGCCGTCATCATGAGAAAAAAGGAAATGGAAATACCTTTTCTTCTCCACTAAGTCAATAAAGGCTTGAGTAACTTAAAAAAATAAATACAGAGCGGAGAATAAGCCGAAAGCCAAATACAGACTGAAAATATTTGAACTTTTCGGTCCCCCAAAACGCAGGACAAACAAGGAATTTTCTATGGTCAGGGAACATTTCTATGTCACAGTCATGGGATATAATCAGACTTGAGGTCACAAACTGACAAATAAAAAAACTTAGAAAAGACCTTCAAGGCTGTGGAAATAACGTCAGACTAGTAATGTTTGCTTAAAAGACAAAAATTAACGTGCCTCAAATAAAGTATAATCTTTTCTTCCTAAAACTTGCACAGAAACTGAAATTGAAAGGGGATTAATCTCAGGTGGACAAAAGAAGCGGTTCCATACACTAGCTATACACTGCTGTGTTAAATACTCAGAAATAGCGTCAAAGTAAGTTCTCGGAGTCTTCCGCAGGGCTGAATTGTTGTTTGCATGGACTCTCCTTACGTGGATGCCAGGTGGCGCCTGACTGCATGCATACTACAGAAAGGAATCACGTATGACACTGAAGATAAACCCCGGGGCACATATTTTAACCCAATCATCATAGCATTTCGAAAAAGTGCCGCTAACCAAGAGCTTAGTGAAATGGTTCTTCGATATAGCCTCCGAAACTAAATATTATCGGTAAAACAGCCAAGAGAAGTACTAAAAGCAAAATTGGACATCACTACCACTTTGACTAGACTTGGACAGCCGGCCAGCTGTTGACCGGTATGAGACTTAGAATACAGGGCCCGGTTGTTCGAAAGCCGATTAACTTAATCCAGGATTAGCGTAAACTTTTGTTTCAAGTTTTCAACTTTTTGGTGAAAGTTTTTTTCCCTTATTTTTGTTTTTCAAGATTGACTTCTTCTAATGTAAAGTTTCGCTAATTATCAGCGTTGAACAGCATTTTGGAGTAGAGAAATAAACTCCTTGGTTAATTTTTAATCTGGGATTAGCGTTAATCGGCTTTTGAACAACCGGGCTCAGAAGGACACCAGGTTTGCTTTCTCCAGAGATTCGTTGAACTAAAAGAAAAACTTAACCAAGCAAGGGGTCTTGGCTTATTATATCGTGTCAGACGGCTCCATACTAAATCGAAAGTGGTCCTTGTTTGCATTAATCTTGATTCGAAGTGACTTGTCGAGTATCAGCTTCTACTCAAATATGTGCCGGCGGACTTACTGTTGGCTCAATTGAAGACGGACAACGATCTGTATACACTTCATTGAAGCTAAAAAAGCTTCATTAACCTAAGAAACTGTTGACTCAACTACTCTCACAACTTCAGAATTCGGAAATAGAAAACGACTTACTTGGGATGATCTCGAAAATTACGGGTAATCGGTGTCGACCTAGAATTGCTAATCACATAATATACCTGTAGCTTAAATGCACCAGTCACTATCCATAATATCTCTCTAACACCTACTGCAACGCAGGCCCTGTCGCTCTAGTGACCCAGAAATATTTAATTTCAGGCTTTTTCGTTCCAGTCAATCGCTATTTTTACTTTATATGTACGACCTGCCTCTGTGTTTACCAACTTCTTAATATGATTTGGATTGGACTAGCACGCACGCTGTATGTTCTAAAAAGAATTCTTGCGAAAGTTAAGTTCACTAACGTTTCTAATTTGTTTAGCCTAATTCAAGATATTCATCATTATATCACTATATTCTTCCTTAATTAACTGCTTTATGAAATACGCTTTATTAGAGGAGCATGGCTGGCGCAGTGGTGAGAGCACTCGCCTTTCACCTTTGCATTGTGGCCCGGGTCGATTCCCGGATTCGATGCCATGTGTGCGTTGATGTTGTTGGTTTTCTAATCTGCTCCGAGAGGTTTTTTTCCCGGATACTCCAGTTTTCCCCTCCTCTCAAAAATCAAGATTTGATTTGTTCTCATTTCAAACGATTTGTTCCCACTTTGTTTTCTCCCCAATTAGTAGAGCACTCGTGATCGGCTAAATAAACTTGAGACTTAAATAAAGTGATTATTAATATTAGATAGGCCTTCTTTATTAATGAATGGTAGATATCACCTAGTGTGCAATTTTTTTTCAAAAGTCATCTCTTTCTTTCTCTTTTGTTGACGGTCCGGAGTTCAGAGTCCAGAGTCCAGCTGGGCCTACTCCAGCTTTCATAACATCATTACATGCCACTTCAAAGCTTGTTTGCCGGGCAATGTAATCATTCAAGATCGCAGACAACTAAAAACAAGGTATCATCGCTGGCGATCACCTTTATTAGCACTCGGGGGCGTTCTTTGAAGAACGAGTCAGAATACAATAGCGGTTATTGTTATGCAAATAAGTGGCACGGTATTCAGCACACAAAATTTTAGTTTCTAAGGAAACTGTGGTGCTGCGTCGGTGGGAGATTGAAACAGAAATTGATTTTATCAAACGAGTTGATAAAGGTCGAATAACCACCGTGAAAGATTTGGAAAGCTGACGTTTCGAGCGTTAGCCCTTCGTTGGAGCGGGTATTGCTCATGAGCAGTTTGCTCATTATAAATGATCGACTTTCGGGCTCACTAGTCAATCCGTTTTACATCGAATTTTTCTTACTCTTTTGTAGAAACACCTGTGTTCACATTAAAGGTAAAAACATTGTTGACCAAGTTATCAATGGATTTCGTGAACCCCAATACGCTGTAATTTAGGAAGGCGATTAGGTGAAAGCCGGTGCAACTTGCTTGCTCTGCGGCTAGACATCAAAACGACTTCTACGCATTAACTTAAATTAAAGGTTTAACTGCGAGCAGCTCAATTGTACGTAATGCTTATCAACTTCCGGCGCTTTATTGTTCATGTAAGTGATTATAAAAATAAATGCTATGCTATGCGACAAAATCACGTATTTCCGATTTCTCTGGCGATCAAATGACGTAATAAACAATCTGGACACGATTTTTCTTTATGTAGAAAGATCTGTAACGATGCTTAAGCTTTAATTCTGTTTAACTCTGACTCCAATTGTTTAAGCGCTTAGAATTGTTTTTATAAGCGCTTAATAAATTCTAATTATTATTATTATTAATATTAGTTTGTGATATCCGTTCTTTGAATGGCTCTCGCGCACTCATTAACTCGTCGAGCACTTCAATTAGGCTTTCAAATCGCTTTGCCGTTGGTTCTGGTAAAATACCCGGTAACGTGTTAAAACATGACATTTCCAAGTCTTTTTAATTTTTCATAATGCTGCGCAGAAATCTCAGCATTTTACTGAGGAAAATGCGAAACCTCGTTCCCAGGGTCCTCTCTCCTCTCGCGTGCAATTTTTTGAAAAATCGTCTATATTACTGAACAGACAAACGGTAAACATAAGCCTGACCGACTATTAAATCTCATTGGGTTGGGCCCGGTAACTGAGTCTATCGCTGTAGCATCAGGTTGTCGAGATGTTCAGCGTTCTTGACTCTCAAAGAGCGGCAATCAGCCGTTTTACGGAAGTATTATGTAAAACTCTGCTATTAAAGCTTGAGCAATCACGGTTAATAACTGCGTGCTGTTTTATTCTTGTGCTGATTTAGCATAAACTCATTTTTAAAGGTCAATGGCACTAATACGAAGGAATTTGGGAGAAGTGCGTCAACTAACCATCCACTCCAGCTGGCACTTATTCCAACAGGAGTTCCTTTAGCTGCGTGACCAATAAAAGTTCTATGCTTAAAACTAGAGTTGGGGGTCGATTAGCAAAGGTTATTAGCACAGTTTTTCGAGGATTAACTGTCGTCTGACAGAATGGCCCTTCTTATGGATGAAACAGGCTTTTGGTATTTCACGAAATACGTCGTCATAAAGGCAGATTTGTTAACGATGAAAGGATTATCTTCGATTTATCCATGAATTAAGAGATTAATTTTCATTGTCTGAAAATGCGCCTTCCTCATCACGTACATTGAAGTTGTTCATTAAAACCGTTTGATTTTTAAGTTAAACTGTCGTTTTCCATCAGTTTATATAGTCAGTTTCAAGTTCTCAGTCGGCCACTTCACCTTGCCAATTGCCGTTGTTTTTTTTTTCCTTATTCAACGAACCACTTGAGGAAAACGTTTGAAAGGGTATCTGAGCATCTTGTAACTAATCCACGTATGAAAACAGAGCATTCGCGTTGTCACTAGCATTCGTCTTATTAAACGTCTTATTAAATATTTCGATCCAACCGACAGTGTTATTTATACATATATACAGTTTCCAAGTTTCCAAAGTGGACGAATCTGTAACATTAAACAGTGAAAAAGGAATGCATATGTTTTCTTGGAAATTGTAATGGTCAGTAATTTGTGTCATCCAAGTTGGTCTGTAATCACAAATCGGACTCCCGCAACGCGATCGTCCGATTTTGTTAATCCCTCGTATGATTACAGACCGAATTGGACTCCACTCAGTCCTATTACCGTTAGTAATAACTGCTGATAACAGTCTGAGTTAATAATAATAATAATAATAATAATAATAATAATAATAATAATAATAATAATAATAATAATAATAATAATAATAATAATAATAATAATAATAATGAAGGGGTCCATTGGGACCTGTGTAAGCATTACGGAGTTGAATGTGGTGATAAGTGGTATGAACATGTTCCAGAACCGCTGGTGGAAAGTTCAGACGTCAAGATATTGTGGGATTTTACCATCCAGACAGATAAGAAATTACCGCACAATAAACGAGACATTGTGTTTGTCGAGAAGACCAGCAGGACATGCCATATCATTGACGTAGCATAATAATAATAATAATAATAATAATAATAATAATAATAATAATAATAATAATAATAATAATAATAATAATAATAATAATAATAATAATAATAATAATAATATAGCGCTATTTAAAAAAAAGATCATGGTGGGTTACAATAAAAACTACAAAACTAAAATAAACAAGAAACAACCTGAAATTAATTAGGTGAAGTATGAAAAGCTTCTCTAAACATCCATGTTTTTAGATTTCCTTTTAAAGGTGCTTAGGGTGGTGGTGGACCGAAGTGCATTCCACTTAAACGGGGTTGCCACAGCAAAGGAGCGTACTTGTTAATTCAATCAGTTTAGTTATCGACATCACGTACTCTCTGATCTCTTGCTCTGTTAAAATATCGATGCTGATTAAATTGTTTGTTGCGCTTCATTTTGCCAAATCTGGACGTCATCAAAGTGATCAAGTGTGACGCTGTATATAAATAACAAATATTTGAGGTTTTTTTAGTTTGTGCCCTTATCGGCAAGGTGAAAATCATCAGACTACATCGTTTGAACAATTCATGTAACCATGCAGCTATCTTACTTCTATCACGTTTTCCTTGCGTATGTTTGGTTTTCCCTGGAAGCTCCAAACCTTTGTCGCTCTGCTGTTGTTGCAAGCGGCAAGAAGCAAAACTTTCAGCAATATCTGACAGCGATAAATCAGTGTTTGCAGAAGTGTTCAGGAGCCGTAAATGCACGGAGACCAATGATGAAAATTACTGAGGTACGAAATGTAGAAGTGATCCTCGTAGTTTAGAACTAGAAAATTTAAACCTCTTTAATAGTGGAGGGGCAATTGCAGAATACCCTTCCACTGAGAAACGTTAGTAAAAATAATGAAATAATAAATAATAATGATAATGGAACTAGTGCTCCCGCAATCCCGCGTATTCGCTTCAAATAGTGCTCTGCAAGCAGTCATATCCTTCATTTTTTGAACGACCGCGAGAATTAAAGCTTTCATTAATAGTGTAGTGCATTTTGTAACTATCCTGCTTGTGAAATTATGACCAATGTTCATTAAAGTACCGCTTGGCCAGTGCTGGCTGGATTAGCCTTGCTGAGTTTCGCACTGAATAAATTAAAACTGAACAGTGCTGTTGGATATACCAGGGGCACCCAACGTAATATTTTGGTAAAATATTTGTTAAATTGAACAACATAAAAGAAATACAGCTAAAAGAAAAAAAATCATAGGTGGACACAAATGGACAACACTGAAACGGATTGCATTTGGGGAATCTTGAAAAAAGTCGGCCCTACGTTTACGCATAATAATAAAAATATAAATAATAATCCCGGTGTAGTCAATCGAACGAAACCGAACCAAAAACCAATCGAACCCAATCGAACCCAATCGTTCGATTGGAGTTCGATTGGTTCTGCAATTGAACATAATCGAACTGGAACTTTTTGTGAGTTCGATTACCGAACCCAATCGACGCGATTGGTTCGATTTTGTTCGGTAGAAAAACAAAATGGTATACAAAATTGATAAGCATTAACTCTTAGTAGAATTGGAAGGAATTCACTCTTTAACTGAGTTTTAGCCAGAGGAGCAAGTGTGAGAGATATTAACACATTTCAATGAACTTAAGCTGGCCGCGGTCATCGTCAGTCACCCTCAGAGCCGGACCCCTATCTCCTCTTTTCTGCTTGACAACAAATTTATCCCCGACACGGACGGCGAAAGAGCACTCGTGGTAGCCTTTTACCACCGCTTCCACAATAGTAAGTTTCACCTCTGCCCGGTCCGACATCTTGCCTGTTGTACTCGTGTTTGAAATAGAAGCCAATGAATAACTTATTTGACCGCAACGCTTTGTTTCAGACCAGATGAAACTGGTTCGTGTTTCTGATTGTTGAGGTGTTCGATTATGTTTCATCGAGTTCGATTACTGTTAGATTGTTGAAGTGTTCGATTACTGGAAGTTCGATTGCGGGCGATCGGCAAATTTTTTTTGTGAGTTCGATTGACTACGTCGGGAATAATGTGGTCTTCTTTGTCGCACGATGTGGTCAGTTGTGATTTCGATTGACGTTTTGACTTGAGAGCACATTTATCAGGTGACAAGGCTAACAGATTGCACAGCAACTTGCAAATTCATTTTATTATAGCTTCCCTCTTAAAGCCTGACTACAAATTGGACACAAATGTACATCAAAGTTCTTGAAAAGTAAAAAGGAAGGCACGACTTGATTGAATATGGGAAATATATGATTGCTTTCATACACATCAAATTGTCACAGTGTTGTCATCGCCGGGTAAATAATATCAGGCAGTTGTAAAATTACGGATTCTCATCACTTCAGAGTCAATTTCCCAGACAATGAAATCATCAACTGGTGCAATTTATGAGACCATCTTTGTTAGCACTCGACACACTCTTTGCTTTGAAGAAAGAGTCAGAAAACAATAAGTGGCAGGGTATTTAGCAGTGTGCTCATATTTCGGGGTCACTATTCAACCCGTTTTACATCGAATTTTCCTTACTCCTTTGTAGAAGTACCTGTGTCCACATTAAAGGTAAAAAAAGATTGTTGGCCGTGTTATCAATGGATTTCGTGCACCCCAATACGATGTAATTTAGGAAATCAGGTTTATCTTAATATTGCTCTGTCACAGCTGCTGACAGACATCAAATACTTTAATTAAGGATTAACCGGGAGCAGCGCAAAGGTATGTGATGCTTATCGACTTCCTCCTTCTGGCGCTATGTTGTTCATTAGTGATGATGAAAATAAACCCAATGAAATACCAAGTGGAGTATTTTTTAATACTATCAATATTGAAACAATGCTATGCATGTTACAAAATCACGAATTTCCGATTTCTCTGACGATCAAATGACGTAATAAACGGTCTAGACACGATTTTTCTTTGTGCAGAGGATCTGCGACTATACTTTAGCTTCAACTGTGTTGTTAATTCTGACTCCAAACAACGGAAATCAAAGTTTAAATACATCACTCAAACAAGTGGCGATTCCTAGTGTTTATAGGGACTCTACTCAGACCAATGTTGAAGAGAAGGGCTGATCCTTGACACCCAAAGCTATATTGTCTCACCGGGTCTTAACGCTTCCGTTCCTCCAAATAAAATTTGACTTCATCCTTTAACTCCTAAATACCATGTCACTTACGAACTTACTCGATTTTAGCAATAGTAAATGGTGTGCTATCGCCTCATTCCACTCTTACGCTTCTTTCATGCTTATCAAACCTCCCAAGTGCAACCGCTGTTGTTTTATAACCTAACCAAAACATCTTGTGACAGTTTGTGATCTTCTTCTTTGAATGGCTCTCGCGCACGCATTAACGCGTCGAGCACTTCACTTAGGCTTTCAAATCGCTTTGCCGGTGGTTCTGGTTTTAAGAGAAAAATGGAGAAGGAAAAGGTTACATTTCTACGCTAACGTTTTTGCCAAACCCTTGTAAACATACGTGCTGAAATGCGTGCCGCACATGCAATTATTTTTTATCTTTTAACAAGTGATAGTCTTGTTTTGTGGCGTTGTGTTGCCGCAGTCTTTTCTTAAAATCGCTATTACCCTCGTTGCGGCTGGTCATGTGTCTGCTAGATTTTTTCGCAGATTCCAGAAAGAAAAGGGGTACGATGGTTAAATTCTTGTCTTCACTAAGCTCATCTACTGAGCCCAGTAGGGAGTGGAAATTAAGCATCGCTTGGCGCGGGAAAGTCCATTAATCTAAAACATGCTCCAAAAAAGATACGTAAATCCTCTCTGGATATTACTAACCTGGTTACACTACAACCTTCCTGAAAAAAGCGTCATTTAATGCATTAGAGAACTTTCAGCTTTTCACCACTCACGGATTTACAGTTGGGGTAAAAAATAAACATATTGAAAACCTCTTCGTTGTCCAGAGTCAAGCTAGTAATACACACCCCCCCCAAGTTTAAGTAAATTGGTTGAGATTATAAGCTGCGATATTTTATTTAATATGACGAGGCCGTTTTCTCAGTTGTTGAAGCTGCGTGACGCCAATGTTTGTAACTCGCTTTCACGTGAACTCAATCATCCGAAAACGTCTAAGAAGATCATTATTTTCAAAATTAAGGAAGTTTTCCTTCAGTGTAGATCAACTAATCAAACCTTTAAAACACATTTACCTTTATTTTGATGAACAAAAATGTACGTTTAAAAATCAAGGAGTAGGCAGTTACTGCTTCTTTATTTAGCCTTTTTTATTCCTCGATCAAACTTTTCTGCGGACGAAACGGTATCCGATTTGGGTCATTTGGTAAGTTTGTTATGTAACACGGCAGTTCAAAACAACATGCGAACAAAGATTTTCATACTTCAGAGTTGTTTATCGATCGAATGTCAAGTCCATTTAGCTGTGTTCTTCAAATGTTTACCTTTTACATTGTCGTAGTGTTTGTGCATTGAGAGAAACGCAAACTAGAGTAAAATTGCAGAACATGGATGATATTGCCAGGTCGTGGGCGTGATTGAAATCATGTAACAACATATAGATCGTTTTCACGTGACGTCATCATAACTAAAGAGCCACGAAAGTTTTTATCCTCATCAGGCATAAGAGGCGGTAAATTTGTATCCATTTGCAATTCTAAAGCTCAATAGCGTGCTTCGTTTGGAAACCAGAGCATTTTGAATTTCTGAGTTATAGCGGTGCGTGACACGAGGCGACGATCGAGTTTATTGAGAAATATATATTTATCTCATGGTTTTGAGCCTTTTTAGAATTTAAAGCATTACGAAAAGTGCTTAGGTAAATAGCTGTCTGTTCAGTGCAGATGATCACTCGCCTAGATAGCCAAAGTAAGTAACAGGTGTTGACACTATTTTCCGGCCGCCATATTGGTGCACCACAGATGTACACCAACATGGCGTTTTCATACTGGGCTCTGTAAATTTCTGCGAAACATTTCGACGAATATCTGAGGTTTGGGGAAACGCACAGGCCTAAAACTTGGAGAAGTGTCTTCTTCATTTATCTTCTACAACATCAAGAATTCTTGACTTTTTCCACTGGATGGTTTTCGATTTATTTTTTTATTGCGTGACAGGGAAAACGATCTATACCAACAGCTGAATATTGTAGTAAGCATGGTACGCGTGACCTGTTAGTCATGTTCCTTCGAAAAAAATTATATCCTCGTTTTTCGTAAAGCTCGAGTTTGGAAGTTGGCAACACCTTGCGAGTCACAATTTAGGCCACCAATTTGAAAATCGATAGGAGGTGTTGGGTGTCCTACGTGACATGATAGAACAATATTGTTGCTTATAATAATAATAATAATAATAATAATAATAATAATAATAATAATAATAATAATAATAATAATAATAATAACGTGATGATGATGATTCTTATATCTATGATGTAATCAAGTCACACGCGTAGCCAATTGGTTACCCGACGTCGTGCAATCGTGAAAAGCCACTTCTTTGTATTCGTTGTTCTATGTCAATTGACTAAACTCGATAT
>OX421448.1:2792500-2812500 GCA_949126865.1 Montipora capitata | reverse complement strand
AAATGTCAGCATTAGTCGCAAGCAACGATGTTTCCTTCGAAATGCTATTGTAAGGTTGTAAGGGGGAGCAGGAATGGCGAAGTGGTGAGAGTACTCGCCTCCCACCAATGTGGCCGAGGTTCGATTCCCGGATCAGACGCCGTAAGTGGGTTGAGTTTGTGTTGGTTCTCTTCTCTGCTTCGAGGGTTTTTCACGCTCTTGAGTAAAATTCATTCGTTTCTTCTTTAAATGAATACTATTAGTCTGCAAAAAACTAACTGCAAATTGCTCTGACGGACGTTTTCCAGCATGTCATGCATGTCTCGCAGTTGCACCAAGCAAACGTTTATTGCACACACTAAGAAAGGACTGAAGATGTTGTTTCCGCTTCATAATTCCTCTTCTTGTTAGTCTAATCTATTGCCAGGTCAAAACATTGTTTGGCTTTACGTTTGCACCAAAAAGTACCGTGAAAGACAACAGAAAAAGAAAAGCCAAAAAAGTATAGTTTTATATATAACTCTGAATCAAATTCTCATCGAAAGATTAATGACAATCGATCGTAAAAACACGAAAATTTCTGCAGTCTCTGACTTTTGTGAACGAATGGAAAGTTCATGATGTTTTGTCAAAAGGAAGAAATTGATCACGTGCTAGGCAACCATAAAGGTGTACTTGATCACCTTGTGTCAACTGAATGAACTACGGGAAAGAATGTTAATCGTTAGTCGTTTTCAGAGTAAAACAACGTACTTTTTAGAAAAAGAAACTTCCGTCTTTGGTTTTTTAAATTTTGTTGTAATATGTAACTGAATATTTACATTTTATCTGTTGGGTGGGGAAGTCTTCTTTTTTGGATTCCTGAGAAACGTATCTATTTTGACTTCAGGGTGAACTATTTACACAACCGCGAGGTTGAACGGCCATGTAATTGAAAATCTGAACATCTGTGAGATACAAAAAAGAGACTTGCGAATTATCGCAAATCACAATGCTGACAAGCACAAAAGTAGAAGAAATGGTTAATTAATATGAAGTTTGTTACTATCTGAATGTTTTTGTGTTAGAGTAAAGGGATATATTGTCATGCAAATGATGTAATTTCATGACTCTCAAAATTCGCAAAAAGTTTCATGTAAACAATCGTCGCACTAGTAAGTCGTAGCAATAAATTGGATTAATCAGGAAGTTAAAGAAATATTGTTGCCTTACCAAATAAACTTCATTTTACACTACAATGACAAAATCATTTCTCAGAAAAATAAAATTCCTGTCTCCTCGCGTGTCACATTTCAACGCACGTATGCAAATTTGTTAACTCATTTTCACCGCGTCCCGATTGCCGCGAAATTTTTCTTCTTTCCAATATTAACAAAAATATTATTTCTCGTCAAGCGTTGCATCTTTTCTGTTCACATAACCGCTAAAAATAAAGATTTTTTTAACGATCTATCCGTTGATATTTTTTCATAATTTAATATTCTCTGTCAAAATTTGCACAACAATCAAAACACAAAAATAGCAACGCACGCAACAAATTTAATCGCATTTACCTCTTCGTCGAATTCTCATGCTTAACACAGGAATTTTTAGTTATTGTGAAAATCTTTCTCTATTCGTTAACAATCACCCTTTCAAATTTCATAGAAATCGACCGGTCTGCAAATATTTTATGATTTTTTTTCAATGACCAAGTAGATGTTATGCATAATCGGGCAAGTTCGGGCGATCAAGTTGCGCGTGTGACCCGTTATTAATATTTTTTCACAAAATGTTCCCGAATCGTCAAGTATCACCAAAGAAGACAAGAACATCGTTCTAAAAGCTTATTCTACGCAAAAAGTAGGTTATGGAGGTAATTTTGAGAGTGGAAATAAAGGTTACGGCAGGCGGCAAATACAAACTCACACCAGAAAGGCGCTAACCTCATTTTGACTCAAAAGTGCTTTACCATTGCCATAAAAACTATCCAGTTAAGCTCGCATATTATAAAACATGATGAATTCATAAAGGCCACCTTTTCCAGCAAAAAAAAAATTAAAACAAACAACATATTTGCTATTAGAGGCAAAAACTCCTTCCTATTTTAATCGTGTCAAATTGCCATAAGCAATATTGCAACAAAATAAATTTCAGGATCAAACCGTTTCCATGAAGAACCTTTTCCTTGAATAATGAAGCACAAAATAGACGACGACAAGCTTTCTTTCAAATAATTCTTGGCTCTTACATTTCCAATTATTTTTTTACCTGAAGACAGTGCAGAGTTGAGTACAAATAAAATTATACAAAAGCCAGACAACAGAGATCACAGATCCACTTAAAGTGTTCAATTCGTTCTCTGTCTTTGTTGAACCCATAAGTTACCAGAGAATTAACCATTTGGTTTCAGTGTTTTACATAGCAGCACACTTGATAAAATATTAGAAAAAAAACTCACTTTGATTTCGGCTCGACGGGCGATAGATTGTTGTCGAAGTCCATTACTCGTCGCTTTTAAGGTTTCAGATTTATTTTTCACCGCCTGTGTTGTTTACCCAATTGACTTTCCATTATTGAGCTCCATAAGGGTATATTTTGCTTAAAGATTCACTAAAACGCCATTCGCGTTACAAGACTTTCGACGCCATTGCAGGTTAAGTTAAATATTCTACTGTGTCCACCAGAGAAATCTACGCATTTCCACTGCCCTGTCGATCCCAAGAAAATACGCGCAGAAGGCGCGCTCCATGCACAAAGACACCACTTAGCAGGGGAGTGACAGGGAAGATTTTTCATGACACGGAAAAAAATAATAAAGCGGAAAATGAAACGCAGATTCCGACTGGGTTTGGCAACCCAGTAAAAAGAAAATTATAAATAAATAAAAAAAATTAAGAAATGAAATGGAGATTCCCACTGGGTTTGGCAACCCAGTAAATAGAAAACGTGTCACTGTTCTAACCGATGCTTTTAAGTGTCTAAAAGTGCGGTTAAAGATGTACAAGTCCACGTGCAAGATACTCCGCAAAAGTACTCTTGAAGGGTTTTGCTTTGCTATTGTACCGGGGAATCACTTTTCTAGTTTGCACACAAATAGAGGTATTTGGACAAAATGGATCATTTTCAATGCTTGTAGGGCTAGGAGGTTGATTTAATTAATACGCGGAAAAGGTCAGAACATCTGAGCAAGTAATTTATGTTTCGGTCGATATAGCAAAAGAGGGAGAGAGAGAGAGCGGACGAAGGCAAAACGGCGATCGGTGAAGCAACTGTTCTGAAAAAGCCTTTGTGTATGAATTAAACCGAAGAAATGTTGATGAAGTGCATTGATGATTATTTATCGATTTGAATCAGTAGGTGTCATGGAAACCAAGCTATTATACATCTCCTCACTCTGCTGCGTCTAATAATACCACCTGTAACTGTAATCCATGTTGAAGTCGACAGAAAGTTTGAAATAGTCAATCCATCCATCTTGGACAGTTGGGTCGTCACCAATGACAGTGATTTCGTTATTTATTCACGTGATTTAAATATCAAAGTATTATCATCATACGCCAACTCAAAAAAGGAAGTTATTTATTTCTTTACACATTAGAAGTGACAATGCCCATGGGGAGTCAATAATAAAACACTAAATCCCTTGCACTGGTCGACTTCCGAGTGTTTACCCACCCCTCCCCCCCAATGATGACATACCACAGAGAACAGACCACAACATCGGGAACTCCGTACCCTACTCTTTGCGAATAGTGTGTGGGTTCCTTTACGTCCTACAGGCTTATATGAACATTGAAGGGCTGTGAGACGGGGCTTACGGTTTATCGTCCTTATCCGAGAAGACTATAGTCCTGTTCCGGGACTCCCTCTTACCCAGCCCTGAAAATGGGCCTGGAACCCAAGCGGGAAAAGATCAATTTCGTACCCAGAGTCCCCGGGCTTTTTGGTCAGCGGGTGAGCGCCCGGAGAGACTCTGGGATAATGGACTTGAACTTGTTTTTTTTTTTTTGATTGGTCGCTTGTATAACAATGGTAGTCCGACAGGAAGTCGGTAAGTAATTCGAAAACCCCAGAATTAGGAGGGAGATTTAAAATCTAAAACTAGTTTCAGTACTGTTTGTTTTTTCTACCTCAGAAATATATAAATAGCAAAAATAATAAGACGACGGGGTTTGAATTATGTCTAATACCGCATGGACGGGAATTTTCTCACGTTGCTGAAAAATGATTACTGTTGCTGTTGCAAAAGTACCCTGAGAAAACATTACATCAGTCTCTTTGGGGAGAAATCCGCGGAAGAAGGTCTTGTCGAAGCCATTCAGAATTACGAAAACATATACTTGTAGTAGAAGAGGACATCGGTGCCGTTTCCACACAAAAAAGTGTCGATCGTGTTGCTTGCACGATGTCATTCACGCTGACACACTAAAAGCCCACTTACCGAAAGCGTCAGAAGATCTTCACTTGCTCTTACCGCAAGCCAATGATTTCTCTATTTTCTTGTTTGGTGTGTAAGGTTAAAATTCTTGTTTCTCGAACACTTTCAACAAGCCATTTCCACTGTTTACTATTTTCACTTTTCTGTTTCCGTTTAAACTCAAGCACGCACAATAAGACCGGAACTCACCTTTTCTGGGAAAATGTAGTCCATTATCCCAGAGTCTCTCCGGGCGGTAACCCGCTGACCAAAAAGCCCAAGGACTCTAAGTACGAGATTGGGAAAAGACAATCTCGTACCCAGAGTCCTCGGGCTTCTTGGTCAGCGGGTGAGCGCCCGGAGAGACTCTGGGATAATCGACTTGAACTATATTTTTGATTGGCCGCTTGAGTAACAATGGCAGTCCGACAGGAAGTCGGTAAGTAATTCGGAAGCCCCAGGATTTGAAGGGAGATTCAAAATCTAAAACAAGTTTCAGTGCTGTTTGTGTTTTTCTAGCTCAGAAATACATAAATCACAGAAATAAAAAACCACGAGGTTTGAATTATGTCTTATACTGTACGGGAATTTTCCCACGCTGCTAAAAAAATGATTACTGTTGCTGTTGCAAAAGGACCGTGGGAAAACATTATATCAGTCTCTTTGAGGAGAAATCCGTGGAATAAGGTCTTGTCGAAGCCATTCAGAATTACAAAAACATCAAATCGTAGTAGAAGAGGACATTTGTGTCGTTTCCACAAAAATTTGTTGATCGTGTTGCTTGCACGATGGCATTCTGAACGATGGAATGTACGCTGAAACACTAAAAATACACTTTCCGAAAGCGTCAGAGGTTTCATCTTCACTTGCTTTTACGTATACAGCAAGCCAATGATCATTTCTCCAGTTTCTTTTTGTGTAAGGCTAAAATTCTTGTTTCTCGAACACTTTCAACCCGCCATTTCTACTGTTTACGGTTTTCTCTCAGTCTGTTTCCGGTTAAACTCAAACATACGTCATAAGACCGGAACCCACGTTTTCTGGGAAAATGGAGTCGATTATCCCAGAGTCTCTCCGGGCGCTCACCCGCTGGCCAAAAAGCCCGAGGACTCTGGGTACGAGATTGGGGAAAAGAGAGAGTCCTGTATTACTTGCAGGCGCATGCTCGGAATGAGCCAATCATATTGCATTAGATACCAGAGTGGATATGTAAATAAAGGAAACATGGAGACTCCGACCAAAAATCGTATATGAAAATTTCTGTGTGATTTGTGATGTCAGGATACTAACATCATCGAAATTATGCTTTGTCGTGACCAAACGAGGAAACAAAATCCCGATCGCAGTGATGTTAGAAAATTATTGCCGAATAAATGTAGCGACTGAGAGAAGATCACAATACATCTGTGCAAACGCTGAACTAGTAAATATAGCATAGGATTTCACTAAGCAACAAAACAGCTCGGAGCCAGAATTTCATATTACTGATTTACAGTACTTTATCTCTAACAGTGAGTTTCAGAAGGAAAATGCTTTTAAGTAGCATTTTTCAAGGATTAAGTGAAAGGAAAATCATTTTCATCCTTATTAATTAATATTCACGAACAAATTTTGACCAGAAAAAAAAAATCCTGACAATTAACGTCCGGATAATCGATGTTTTACTTCCAGATTGTGATTTAATTTCGTTTCATTTTTATTTAACCATATCAGGAATAATACACAAACAGCGGTGACAAACATCAGATATAAACGAATCCTTTAAAATTATCTTTTACTTGACATTTGGTATGCTTTTGCATACATATTCAGAAGGGCTGTGTCGAAAAGTGACGGGGACGCGAGGACGTGGGGACGCGGGAGGTGGGGAGGTGGGGACGTGGGGACGTGGGCCTTGGGGACTCGGAGACTTAGGTACGTGGGGACGTGGGGATTCGGGACGCGGCGACATATTTTCGAAGTATAAAATTTCAGAAATGGGAGAACATCGCCAAGAAAGTTAAATTACTTATGTTATGTTGAAAAAATGATCATCTGTATGGTTTTCAAGTACCAGCTAAATACAGAGCTAAATTCAAAAATTGGATTCTCGAAAAGTCATACTCGTTACCCGTCACAGAGCTCGCCTGTGAAACAAAGCAGAAGACCTAATGGCCCATTGCTGACACTACAACTGAAATTTCACGTTGCAGCGTTTGTTGTTGTTGTTGTTGTTGTTGCACAAAAACTTGAGCCTTATTACTTCTTTTCTGTAATTATTGTCATTGCATCTTTCCTGGCGTTTGTTCAATTTGTTACCTTTGATGAAGCAATTGGGTTTTCACCGTTGATATTGTCGAAAATTTTCGTCATCACAGAACCAGAAGCTTCCCGGCAGAGAGGAGGGGGGGGGGGGGGGGGTTGGCGGGCGGGTAGGGGGGTATTGCCATAAATGAGCTATATAGGTATGTGCCGCTGTGAAGGGTATGGTTTACAAGCAGTTTACTCTAGGATAGGGTACATAAATCAAAGCGCTTGTGTCTAGAATAGGGTATAATCTTTCACGGAACTGACCAGTTTTGGTTGAGGATTTTATCTAGACTAAGGAAATCAGAAAAAGACTGAACAAACTGAACAAGTATAAATAAATCATTTTTTGAGAGGGAAACGATTGTGGTTTTGGCTAAACTGTGCTAGTGACCTCCTCAGTATTTACTGAAAAAGAGCTACTCTAGGATAGGGAGGATTCGGGAAGTTTACTCTAGAACAGGGTAGCAAAATTCAGCTGAACCAGCTCTGGTATAGGCTTAGGGTTTCAGGATACAGGCGACACACATCCCCCACCCAGAAATTCCTAAAGTACCGCCCCCGGGCCAGAAGCTAAGTAACTCTTGACTCAAGTTTGTTAAGGCTTGACCAAGCTCATAAATTGGCATATTTTTGTTTTACGAGGAAACATTTATCCAATCAACGTTAACTTGAGTTCTGCATGCTTAGCTTTCTACTCGCTCTTTCATCTGAAATGTGTCACGTGATTTTTCACGGCTAAAAACAATTTAAATATTTTATCGGAACCAAGGATGCAAAAGTCATCTTATATCAAGATATCAATGTGTTTTGTACCTTGCTCTAGTACTCCTATCGAGGCTTTATCATTCTGGCTTTTAATCATATCCGCATCTTAATGGAAACGGTAAATTAAAATTAAAGAAAAAAGCAGGTCAAAAAAATCACATAGTAAGTGTCGATAGAGGTCACAATGAAAATGAACGATGCCACGTTAATAGGTTTAATTATACGTTATTGGTAGTTTTCAGCAGTTTCGAATTCAAGCAAAACGTTGTCAGAGTTTTCTTAGGGTAAACGTTCCCCAATCTCAAAAACAAGCGTTACGACGTCTTTAGTCAAGAAATGTCACGTGACACAGACTACGAATGAAATGCATAATTAAACATGAAAAGGTTATGATGCAGAAAGTAAATGTACTTTTAAGTATTTAAGCCTCGATATTCTTGGGGAATTGTAAAATGATCTGAGAAATGGTCATACCAACGTTTCGTTCATGTTGCCTATGTCAAATAAGGATTTAAGGCCAAAAAATTTGTCCCGTCGTTTTACCTAAATTACTCCACTGTGTAACTTGATAGTAGTATAATGAAAGTCACCTGTGATCCTGCAAGATTAAAGACCATTTTGTAGTGTTTTATCCCATACAATAAACCCTTAATCGACCAAGCTTGTTCGGTCGAGATGGCTGGATATTGGCCAAGTTCTCTTTTTGCGTGTGTTGAGGTCCATAAACACGCAAAAAGAGAACTTGGCCAATATCCAGTCATCTTGACCGAACAAGCTTGGTCAACAACCCATATATACTACATATCTTTACTACACCTTTGTTTCACATTGTACAAACGAGGAACTTAAAACCGAGGTGCAACGCAGTTACAATCAACAGACGAGGATTTTGTGAAATGTGACGAAAAGTTAAACAAATGGTAAAAATGCGTCGCCACGTCCCCGAGTCCCCGAGTCCAAGAGTCCCCGAGTCCAAGAGTCCCCGAGTCCAAGAGTCTCCAAGTCCCCACGTCCCCGAGTCCCAGAGTCCCCACGTCCACTGTCTCCGCGTCCCCGTCCCACTTTTCGACACAGCCATTCAGCAGTGACGGTCAATACAAAATTTGAATCTAAATATACAGGATCACTAACTTACTAACGACTTACTATTAAGTAACAATAGATGTGAAAAAACAAACTAATAAACATACAGCTTTTCGCTGCTGACATATTCATTTAAGGTCGGCTTTAAATCTTTGATCAACAGTGTCTTCTTTATTTCACAGTGAGTGTCGGATTGCCGTTTTGCTAAAATTTCAAAATGACCTAATTTTTAGGCATTAATTAATGGTTATCATACGTCGGTTCTTGCTGACCACGTTGCATGAACTAGTCACAGTCTCTTTTCCCTAGCGGCAGTGCTTTTCCAAGGGTAAAGGGTAAAGGGTAATATTTTGAACCGAACTTATTGCTGAAGAGTTTGGCGCAGCCAATAATTAACAATTATTGGACGAGGTTGAGCAAAATATCATGATTTGTCAGTGGCGAGCAGATCAATTATTTGCCGAAGCCGGAGGCTGAGGCAAATAATTGATCTGCGAGACACTGACAAATCACGATATTTTGCGATAACCGAGGTCAATAATTGTTTTATCATTCGATCACCGAGTTTGTTTTTTGTTTTTGTTTCCGGGAAGCCGTAAGCACGCACTGCCTTGCAGAGTCGAGTAATGGCGCCAATCAATTGGTTTCCTTCTCAGCATAATTATAATTGTAGACTTCAAATTGTACTTACAGTCAAACGTTCAATAACACTAGGCATCAACAAAGCTGAAGAATTTCACAGTTTTCAAAGCGTATCCCGACAAGTGAAGCTTTGCTGTAAAGCTCGCCATTCTTTTTTCTGGCTTCAGCGTAAAATCTCTTCAGTACATATGCATTCACCAACTTGTCCTTCGCGTCGATGACACGAGTGACTCTTCGTCTACCTTTCTTTCCTTGAGATACTCTCGAAATACGTTGAGGGCAACTTTTGTTCCTTTCTTAGTATTCTCACTGTTCTTTCGATCAACTAAAGATGTCGAATCATTCTCTGACAGCTCGGGTTTAGAAGAGCATGATTTCAATTGCGCATGTGCAGAATATTATTTTGCAGCAAAACTCTTATTTGTAGGCAGTTATTTGCAGGTCACGATGTGGGCTCTCGGCCAATGAAAAGGAAGGACAAAATAATCGAATGATAATTCGTATTATACCCTGTTGAAATGGGGAGAGCTCGATTGCATGGTCCAAGAAGTTGTTGTGTTCATGATTAATCTTTTTGTGGAAGCAATATAATGAGTGCTCTATGTAGGCGAGCACAGCAGACCAAATCCCACGAAAGGGGCAAAAACGACAAACTGATATTTTCTGTCTCGTACTTTGTGGATGCGTTCTCCACGAAATCTGCATGTAGAACTTAAGACTCGGATCTTTCAGCATTGCAATTGAACACAAAATCCAAAAATGGTTTGCTATTGAAATCTAGAGAATGAGTGCAATTTATAAAATCCGCAAATAAATCCGTTTTAGGATTTTGTGTTCCAATGAAAATCAGAAAGATCGCGAAATTTGAAAACGGATTTCCAATCGAACGCCTATTAAGTGAACTAAGCCCCGCACGGGCGAGGTTTTGAGCAGCAACCCGTGTTCGAAATGACATTTTTTTCTCGAATAATATCTGATCCTCACAATAGGTAATTTCCGAGTTCAAGTCTGCCTCCTCTTCAAAGCGAGTCTAAGTGCGAAGTTTTTGTAATGGTAATTACTTTACTTTACATATGAATGAAAACTAATTTTCATAACAAAAACTTTGCACTTAGACTCGCTTTGAAGATGAGGCAGGCCAGAACTCGGAAATGGGCTATTAATTTTTCTGTGTAAGGAAAACTGTTTAGAGAGAACAGGGGATGGAGTGAAAGCAATGTTTTCTGCCTGGTCCACTTTATCTATGTTGTAGACTATGTTGTCTTCTTTGCAAATCTTTCTTGACAAGTGAGATGGACAGAGGTTTTTACTCGAGTATCTAAAGTGAATTTGGAATTGATTTGGATTTGTACACCTTTGTGATTGCCTACAGAAATTTCGCGCTAGTGCGCAATAAAAACTGCCGTTCATCGCTCGATGCACTAATTTGCTTCGTGAGTTCCGGGTGACCTTATAAATTGCGTATGTTTCAGCACTTATACGACACTTAAACAAAAACCACTTTGTTTTTACTTCATAACTTGCGTTGTTCTTCAGATTACCGGGTCGTAGTAAATGTAAGTAAATTGTTGTTACCTCCCAGTGGGTATAATTGAACTACATGTGAGTTTTGGTATAACTTTCAAGGAACTTGAAAGACGAAGATATTACATTATTGCTAATCAGATTACTAAAACAATTCCGAAAATATTCGTGCCTGGTCAGTTTTCGGTCAAATTTCTGTCCAAGAAAGCGGATAAAATGAGGAAGATTTTTATTTTACTTCCAAAAATTTGCAATCAACGTTAAAATGACCAAATTCGTGTGGAAAACTGATTTTTGTGTTATATTTTTTCTTTTTTCTTTATATTTTCTTTTTATAAAATGTTTTGGTTCTCTGACAATAAGTTATATGTCTTTGGAAAGCTTATTTTCTTAGCTTTAAACTAATGTATCGCTTTCCCCCTAATTTTAAATGCTTTTTGAGAAAAAAAAAACAAACAACAACAACAACAACAACAAACGTTTTTTTGTTATTGACACTTTACAGGCGGTGTTCTGTGGATGAGAAAGTAGGGAAAAGAGTTTTAAAAATTAAAATGGAGTGTCTCGAAAACTGAGACTTTAAGACCCTAAGACCCCTAAAACTCGAAAAAATTAACCCAAAACGCTCACTTTGGCTAATCCTAGGCCTAAAGTTGGTTTTTAGTCCTAGAATGTCACAGGGGCAACGTATACATCCGACGGGAAATGAAGATATCCGGCTACACATGAAGCCCGGTTACTCAGTTAAATATGGGGGATCACCCAGCTTTCACTTTGAAACAAGTTGTAGCAAATGAAGGACTTGAAGTTCGCTTGAGGTAACTCCAAAAAACAACTTTAGGCCTAGTGTTAGCCAAATTGAGGGTTTTGGGTTACTTCTTTTTGAGTTTTTGGGGTCTTCGAGAGTTGAGGTTTTAGGGTCTTAGTTTTTGAGACAGCCCTTAATTAAAATACTCAGTTTTTCTGTCATGCAATCGTCTTTTCGTTTTTCTGATATACAAATCATTGCAGTCCCAACAGGCAGCTCTGTAAGGAAAGAAAGTTTTAATTCATGCGGCGAGTGCTTTGAAAAATCACTCGGAGTAAATTACACTAACAAGTAACTATAAATTACTCTTTCTAAAAATTACTCTAAATTACTGTGTTTGTCATCGCTGTTTGTGTATTATTCCTGGTAAAACTGAGATGGCCAAAGAAAAAGAGTGTTTGCGACCTTTCTTTTATCTAACTGTTTTACATTTGTTATCGAAACAATTTGTCCCCGATTTTGAAAAAAATGGTAGGTCTAAACTCCTAAGGCAGTTTCAATAATTACTATGCAACTCAAATACATGTTCACTGGATCAGTGCGATTGTCATATAACTAGATCGAGATAAGTAATGAACAATAAACGAGAGTTTCAGCAGGAGATTTATTAGTCATTGTTGAGCGATTCACGTCCACGACCTACAGTACTTTTGTAACCTTCATACTTCCACTCACTAGTGTAACACACTGTGAGCCTCGTCAACAGCATAAGATATATTTTTTTGCAATTTCAGCAGCTGTTCTCGCACGGATTCTTCATAAAGACTCTCGGAAGAGCAAAATTTGATATTTTTCTGTGCCAACATCATAAAGCTGTCCAGTTGGGTTTCAGGCACGAAATTCCATACTTTCGTATGTCATCCATCTGATCTTCCATGATAGAGACTCACGATAAGAAGGACTGATTTATAATTAACATCGGACTCGGATTGAAGAAAATCACAAACTTATTAAACGAACAATGTAGCAAGTAGCAAACGGACTTGCCAAATCCTGTTGCAGTTTTAAGAAAATCATGCTTACCGGTAACGACTGCATGAATAGCTTGCAGTTGTTCCGCCTTAAGCACAAGTTAAAGTGGCATTTCTTAAACGCGAAATCATTTGCCTCCAGAAACTTGGTATCATAATTTCCTTTCACATTATCTGCCATGTTTCCAGTATAAAAGCACTCCGAATAAACTATGCCCAAATAAGGAATCTTTTTCCAAGTATGGTTTTTCCCCTAGTTTTCGTTCGCCGCGTAGGTAAGGTGCGACGTATAATTAGCAACTATTCACCGAAGTGGAGGTGGCTAGTGGTGGATATTTACCGAGCCTTGAAGCGGCGAGGTAAATAGTATCCACCACTAGCCACCGACACTGAGGTGAATAGTTGTTTTAGTATATACTAAAACAGTGAGATAAGATAGCACAAAAAGATGATTTTAACTCATTTATTCCTGCAAAGATTACAACAATTTCGGGCGCGAATTGAACGCGAATTGCTCAGAGGTGAATAGCAAAGGATATCCGGAGTTTGAGTAGCCAATCAGCTCGCGAGTTCAACGCTATCCACTGTTTTAGTATGTACTAACTACAGCTATTCAGGTCAAAAACGAGCCAAATTTGGTTTTATCAAACGAGTTTATCAGTAAAGATATATTTCCTAACCATCTTAAGAAAGTTTTGTGACCTGATGCTTTGAGCGTTAGCCCTTCGTCAGAGCGAACTGAAGTCAACGCGTCACGTTTGATATATCAAATTTTCTTGTTTCACTCACCATCGATTTCTTTAGAAAAGAACCCTTCAAAATTTTTTAGCTGATCCACCGTTCCTTGTGGTAATGTGTGAATAATGCTGATTATATTTATCCAACAGGAAAAGAATGTAATGACTCTTTATATACCAAGGATGCACTGAATGAAACATATATTCACATTAACTTCTTGCCGTGCACAAGTGGCTCGAAAACGTACGATGCGACGGTATCGTGGACTCCACGGCCCGGTAGGTGATTTTTAAGGGAAAACAAAACAAATTACTTCTTCAAGAGCTTGTTCTAGGTCTTAAGATTCTGCTTGTCATAAAAGCATCAAATCATTAATATTTTTTCCTTTTCTAACTCTTTGAAGAAGTTACTCGATATCATTCAGTGATTGTTGGTTCAAAGCAAATTTAAGCCTCAGCTGACGTTTGCCGTTTACCGCAGACACTCTTGCTATGACCAATCTCTCAGTGGCTGACATCTTGCATTTGCTCAACGGTTTTATTCACTCCCTCCTTCCTTCCTCGCAACTGCCCAGCTCCCAGGGGGGCTTGATAGCTCTGAAGGTAGAGAAGCGCAACGCAATCTGTCGGCCATGTGTTTCAGTTCTATTTAAACCTGGAAGTTTTCCAGGATTCCTTTGCAACTGCTTAAGTTCCTTTGGACGCAATGCCGATTATTCTCGCTTGGGAGGATTATTTTCACAGCTTTGAAATGAAGCATCAAAACTGCAATTGCGTTACAGTGCAACCGGGAAAACCGTGAACACCTGAAATATGCCAAATGTTATTTCTGTCCAATCACGCGTCCCGGCGAAATTCACTCTCTAAACCGCAGAGTGTTTATTGTTGTTTGCGCAGCAAGAATTGTGTCGGCTTTAGATTTTCCGGGTAATTGACTTAATTTGAGCTAATTCGAGTCGTTTTAGCTCTGAGGCTACTCAAAAAGAAACAGAACAGTGCATGTATTTGTCCTTTCACCGATCACTGGCGATCGGAAGAAATTGTTGTTTACGTTCTATAGCTCTGTACGGAATATCAGAATGTTTGCGTAAAAGCGAGTTTTGCGAAGAGAAAACTGGGGAAAATTGATTTTTGCCAAAGAAATTTTCCTTTTTTTTTACCTCGCAACATCATTTTAAGCAAAACTTGACCTCTTCAATACTTTTGACCTGTATAGGCCTGCAAATGATCCCGGACCGGAAATGATCCCCAATTCCCTGGACCGGAAATAATCTTGATAAACGATACCCAAAAAAAAATCAGGAATGGTGTGGCCTATGAAAAATCCACGGATATATGAGGGAACTTCAAATTTCTCTGGCATAAAAGCAAAAACAAAAATCCGGTTAACATGCTGACATTCTTGCTGATCAGTTCAGGACTTCAGGAGTGATTCATCGTTTTATTACTACAACTTTGTTTCGTATGATCCAAGGATGACCACACTCATCAAGTAACATTATTCGACTGACCAGTAAATTTAAATGCTGGCGATATATATATATATATATAAATATAATTTGTTATTAGCTGGTAGCCTGTGAATCATCCCCGGATGATCCGATGTACGTCCTGTTCCTGAATGTTAAACGCCGGGGAACCCCGCGGCTAACCAATCACCTCACCGATTGCTCTGTTTCCAGCAGGGTTGTCGTGATGGTGCAGTGGTTAGCACACCTGACTAGTAACCAGGGGGACGCGGGTTCGATTCCCACTCACGGCAATATGTTTTTCATTCAATGGTTCTGCTAGTAGTTCGCTGTCGCTATTTGTTCACTCAAATTACTTAATTATATATATATATATATATACTGAATACTAAATGTGAGTTGCCAATAAGCCCTCGCAGAGTGCTCAATAGCTAGTGAAGCTAGAGCTGTGCATACAGTTACAGTTACAGGTAAGATAGACTACATTCCGTGGTCGACAAATTTGTTTCGTAGGACCATGTCCCACTCTTCAGGATCGTACAAATGGTTACTATCTCTACAGGATTACTGTTTTTACATGATGATTTTTTATTGTGATATGGTGATATGGTGGTACTGCGTTGTTGAATGCAGATTCATCGGACGAAATGTCTGATAGCCTCTGGTTTACGCTTTCCGGTATTCTCTTCAATATACATGGTGGATGGTTACTCTTGGCGTGCACGTAAGTGGGAACGTTTCCGGGCTTCGTAAAGGGGTAGTGCTTGCCGCTATTTAAGTCAAGGGGCCCTGGTTTGGTTTAAGTCAAGCGGCCCTGGACAAGAGTGGGTACCAATATACATTGAAATTCCAACCAAGACCGAGCAGAGGAAGGACTGTCAGAGCAAGGAAAAGAAACATCACCTGGTTTAACCCGCCTTATGATGCACAGGTCAAGACCAACCTAGGAAAACAGTTCTTACGAATCGTAGACGAATGTTTCCCCAAGGGCCACACCCTTAGACCAATTTTTAACCGTAACACGTTAAAGCTATCATATAGTTGCATGCCCAATGTCAAAAGCATAATCGACAAGCACAATAAGCGCGTGCTACGAACGCTAGAACCCGAGATAGCCAATGTGGAAAGATCATGTAATTGCAGGAAAAAAGACCAATGCCCCCTTGACAACCAATGCTTAACAAAGGGTATAGTATATCAGGCAACAGTGACCTCAAGCGAGGGAAACGAGAGTTACGTAGGGCTAACTGACACCGACTTCAAGGCTAGATTTGCCAACCATAACCAGTCCTTCAGAAATGTGGTGCACAGCAACCAGACAGAGTTAAGCAAATATGTATGGCGGTTAAAAATGCTAAAGTAAATTACAGCATTGCGTGGAAGATTTTGGGAAGGGCGCGCGCGTATTCTAACAGCACCAAAAAATGCAACTTATGTACACTCGAGAAATATTTTATAATTTGTCATCCAGAGCTCGCCACGCTCAACAAACGATCAGAATTAGCAAGCGGCTGTCGGCATGCAAACAAATTCCTCTTAAAGAAATTGTAATTAAAAATCGTAATTTACAAGTATGCGCATGGGTAGCAGGATAAAAAATCATCATGTAAAAACAGTAATCCTGCAGAGATAGTAACCATTATATATATATATATATATATATATATATAAAGTTGCATATAAACTGGAGAGGAAGACAAAACTTCTCGAAGGTCCAGGAAATTTAATAAAAACGTCTCGGCCCTTCGGCCTTCGTCAGTTAAAATTTTTTTAAAATAGAGTAAAAGTTATCCTTAGATTGTTAACTTTTACTCTATTTTAAAAAAATTTTAACTGACGAAGGCCGAAGGGCCGAAACGTTTTTATTAAATTTCCTGGACCTTCGAGAAGTTTTGTCTTCCTCTCCAGTTTATATGCAACTTTAAATACTAACTGAGGAGACAACGTGCATCCTTTTGGATCCTTCTGTTGGGAGTTTATCGTTTGGTCAACCATTACAGATATTCAAGCTATATATATATATATATATATATATACAAAAGCGTGGTTGCTATGGTGCGGCTTTTTTTCTGTTCAAGTTACTTTAAAGTTTTCAAAACATCTGTTTCTGTGGGGGTATGAGCTTGTAAATTCGTTTCGTCTGTTTAGGCTTCTTAGACGTTTTTATTTATTTATTTTTTTTACAGATTATTATGAATTTGTCATAAAGACACAAATTACATTTCTTACTATTATTATTATTATAGGGTCTACATTTCTTTAGGATTTTTCATTTGAAGCTTAAAGAGTTCAGTTTCATTTCTTTTGTTGATGTGTGGAAGGATGCTTTGTGGATTTTAAATCATTCTTTGAAATTTGTTACATGTGTTTCTGTGGATGTTCCGGTTGTGACAGTGGCTTGGTAGACTACGTTTGTTTCAAGGCGTTTTCCTTGAAGAGGGCATTCATCTTTTTTCCGGCAGTTGCATTCTTTTTCAGGTCTTTGTGGTGTCGTGGACGTGTCATTAGACAGAATTGATATAACTGTGAAAACCTGAAATTTGCCAAATGTTCTTTCTCTCCAATCACGCGTCCCCGCAAAATCCACTCTCTAAACCACAGAGTGTTTACTATTGTTTGCGCAGCAAAAATTGATTCGGCTTTAGATTTTCCGGGTAATTGACTTAATTTGAGCTAATTCGGGTCGTTTTAGCTGTGAGGCTACTCATAAAGAAACAGAACAGTGCATGTATTTGTCCTTTCACCGATCACTGGCGCTCCGAAGAAATTGTTGCTTTCAACATGTGTTTACTCTGTACCGAAGTTCAGAATGTTTGCGCAAAAGCGAGTTTTGCGAATAAAATAGGTAACTTGAAACAAACTAGGGAAAAACGATTTTTGCGGTAGAATTTCCTTTATTTATTTATTTTTTTTACCTCGCAACGTCATTTTAAGCAAAATTTGACCTTTTGAATACTTTTGATACGTATAGGTCCGCAAATGACCCCGGCCCGGAAATGATCCCGGCCTGGACCAGAAATGATCTTGATAAACGATACCCCAAAAATCAGGAATGGTGTAGACTCCATGAAAAATCCACGGATATATGAGGGAACTTCAAATTTCTCTGGGAAAAGCAAAAATAAAAACCGGTAAACATGCTTATATTCTTGTTGATCAGTTCAGGACTTCAGGAGTGATTCATCGTTTTATTACTTCAACTTTGTTTCGTATGATCAAAGGGTGACCACACTCATCAGGTAATATTAACGACTGACCAGTAAATTTAAATGCTGTCGATATATATACAAATGCGTGGTTGCTATGGTGCGGCTTTTTTCTGTTCTTTTTCAAAACATACCTGTTTCTGTGGGGCCATGAGCTTGTAAATTCGTTTCGTCTATTTAGGCTTCCTAGATGTTTTTTGTTGTTTGTTTTTTTTTCTCATAAAGACACAAATTACATTTCTTACTATTATTATTATAGAATCTACATTTCTTTATGATTTTCCATTTGATTTTGACGAATATCTTGGTTTCTCTTAATGTCCATATATGCTTTAAGAATTCTGTTTCATTTCTTTTGTTGATGTGTTGGAAGGATGCCTTGTGGTCCAGAAGGTGAGTCGTCTTGTAAAGGTAAGAAGGGTGCGCATCGACAGGGTGAGAAGCGAAATTACCGAAACTGGTGATCACAAAATTTAATGGTTCATTCCAAGATTGGCCACGATTCCGGGGACAATTTGCGAGGCTATTTACAATTGAAACGTCGCTGGCGTTACGAAATATTCTTACTTGAGGAACTTTTAGCTCCTAAAGTTAAAAAAAATATATATAAATCGAAGCTCTGCCATTTTCGTCGGAAGAGTATCTGCTCGAGAAGAGCATTTAGAATAGGAAAGATTCTGAAATGGTTAAAGCGTACAACAAAGAAATTTTAAAGTTTCCAGTAATTTCCGGAGTAAATGTGAAGAAAATCCTTGAGTTTGTGGATCGATTGACGCATTGCGTGTAGCCTTGAAACAAACGGCCAATTGAAACAAATCACGAGAAATGGTTCAATGACACTAGAAAAGTTACCGGGGATAAGAGTCCATACTGATAATGACTGGGAAAAGTGGGAGTTTGTAAGACATTGCGAGGCCCTACGCTTGTGGACGAGAAGAAATCAAATCAGCGATGCCAATCCAACTGAGAAGTCTGATCACTTTCCTCGCGGGCGAAGTAAACTTTTGAACGCCAGAACGCGAGACCCCTCTTAGTTAATTCCCAATCTGGAGGACAAAACAATAAGATTGTTTTGCATTTGAAAGGTTTGTTTCTCTCAGGGGACAGAACAGCCATTGTTTTGTCCTCCAGATTTGGAATTATTGAAATGGGTCTATGTGACCGAAAAACTTCAGTAGAGCAGGAAGTGACCTTGACATCCACAAAAAAAGGGAGATGGTATTTTTCCCGTGGTGAATGTAAAAGCAAATAGAGTAGAGTGTCGTGCATTGATTGACAGCGGGGCCGGAAGCTCGTACGTCTCTGTGAAGTTGATCGACATTTTGAAAATAAAATCAATTGATGAAAAAGTCAGGCAAGTTGACATGTTGCTGGGGACATCCGTGGGTCGCCTTAAAACCTACAAAGCGTGTGTCGAATCACTTTGTGAATTCTTCAGAATGGAAGTTAACTTGATCAAGGTTAACAAGAGAGAACGTTTGTCGGTCTCTTCGACCTAATAACGAGAATGGAAGCCTTCGACGACTGCGAACGCTAACCCAAAAGTTGCAACAAGCAGAGCAAACAGAAGATGATGACAGCATCATCAGAGAGCAAATGTAGGAAGGGATCATCGAGAGTGTCGATCATCCTGCTCAGGGAGTTGAATTATACATCTTACATAAACCAGTGGTCGTGAAAATGCGGAGTCTACAACGATGGAATTGTTTACGATGCGTCTGCCAGAGCACACCCAGCAGCACCATCGTTAAATGAACGTCTCAGTTCCGGACGTACTTTGCAGAACACGCTCCGGGATGTACTTGTCCGCCAGCGTTATTACCTAGTGGCAGTGACCGGAGAGTTAAAGAAGGCGTTTCTACTGGTGCGAATCAGGGAATCATACAGAGACGCAATAAGATTCCATTGGAGGAAAGATGACTACTCAGTCCTACAGACTTTAAGACTTACCAGAGCGCTGTTTGGTCTGACCTGTTATCCATTTCTACTTGGGGGAGTGCTCGAATGTCACTTTACAACATGGGAACCAAAAATGCCAGAGTTAGTTGCAGAGCTCCGAAAAAAAAAAAAATGTACGTAGATGATCTGCTATCGAGAGGATTAACAGTGCAGGAAGTGCAGTATCGCA
>OX421448.1:2755000-2770000 GCA_949126865.1 Montipora capitata | reverse complement strand
GTTTTATTCAGTCCACACGCTGCCGCGCACTTATTTTTATATCACAAACACTACGTAAATTTACATACATGTTGGTGTTAGGGTGCTAAGCTAATTGTTCTGTTGTAGCGTCTTCGCTCGGTGCCTGCATGATGATACTAACTCGTTTCTTTTGTTCAATGTACATCGCTTCGGTTCACAGATAATGACAAATTTCTCGCTCAAGCATAAATTACAACGTTTAGTTGAACTGCTGTACGGTTTAGCGCGGCAAACAATTTGCCATGTAATTTCATGCTCTATGTTGTTATCTTCGTATGGTCGCTAAAAGATAACATTTGATATTTTAAAATACTTTTTCTTAACAATACTGGGAAAATTATAAAATTACGGTATCTGTAGCAGAGTCGTACGATAACCGGATATTGCATTGCGTGCAACGAAAACACAAAAACTCGTTTCCGGTCACGCACACAATAGTTTAATACATATTTCCCCCTACCTCAATCTCGTAGTCTTCCGCGGTTTAGTGGTCATCGCGATTGCCTCTGAAGGAAAAGACACCGAGTTCGAATCACACGTGAACTGCCATCTATGACACAGAAAAATATTTCGTATGCGCAGCCAGGGCGTGACCAGAAAGGAAAGAAAATTTAAAAGAAAGTCCAAAAACGCAGTTGAAAATTATACTTTGTTTTTCGAACAAAGTAAAAAAAAAAAAAAAAAGAAAAAGAAACATGATACAGTTAACAGGAAATTTGTTCTGTTGTACTGAGCTACTGCATTGTACGTTTTGTGAAATTTGTATGCTAAGCGTTAAAATGTAGGGGAGTGTTACGTTATAAGGGAAAAAAAAGTTAAGAGTCCTCTCTCCATCCTTTATTGAATTACTCAATGGGGCAGCCATTTCTGGTCCGGAATCATTTCTGGTCAAGTTTGGGGATCATTTCCCAGCCGGAATCATGTGCAGGCCTGTACAGATCTAAGTAACGGTTAGCCAGTTTGCAGTTTTGGCGCGTTAAGTCCTCAAACACGATTGGCTTTAAAACAATAAGCATTCCTGACATATTTTAGGTGTTCAGGGTTTTACAGGTCGCACTGTAATGCTATCTGTGAAAAGTTACAAGAAAAAAACTTATTTGCAAGATAGTTGTACTTTTTGGTGGGAAAAGGTTGAGATCTCATGACTTATTAACATTCTTACCAGAGTTCACAAGCAATTGGACTGGATACAAGGTGGTATATCGTTTTAGAAAAGGGAATGGAGAATTGTCTCCAAATTTTTGCCGAGATGTAGTGGGCAAGGTAAGCACTTGTAGTTAAGGATGATCACTGTTGTTTTGTAACGCGCTATCTTAATACCTTCATAAATCACGTGCTGGAAACCCTATGGTTGTATTAAATGGTTGTAGTCATTAGGCTTGTGCGCGTGCATACATTACTAAACGTGCACAAGTTATCTCTTCGGAGGTCGCATTAGCAATTTTCCCATCTTATCTCATCTTATATGCCCTTGCACCCCATGTTTCAAACTTTCCAATCGCTAGATTACCCAAGAAAATTTACAGTACTCCGTTGACTTTTCAAAGTAAAAGTTGAAAAGAATAGCCCACTATCGATATGTAAAAATTCAGTGCAAAACAAAAGGCATCATCTCGAGGGTCTGGGGAATAAACTCATACAAATCCTTATATTTCT
This sequence comes from Montipora capitata, assembly GCA_949126865.1. Lineage (NCBI taxonomy): Eukaryota > Metazoa > Cnidaria > Anthozoa > Scleractinia > Acroporidae > Montipora > Montipora capitata. The sequence continues at coordinate 2,768,323 of OX421448.1, read as the reverse complement.
TCTCCTGAGCCTCGAGATAATGTCTTTTGTTTAGGACTAAATTTTAATATATCGAAATTGGTCCATTGCGCTGTACCTGTACTGTTCTTGCGGGAGGTCACGGGTTCGAACCCTGGCCGGACCAACAGTCGGGGTCTTAAAATAGAAGAAAGAGGCGCGGAGCTAACTACATCTGCAAATGGATCGGCTTTCAAGTCTTTTTGGAGTATTGAGGAGGACTATTACATTTCAAAGAAACCACATTTGTTGTCTTAAAATCAGTGTTGATAAATTTCTGTGGACGATAAGGAGCGCACACACTATTCGCCAAAAAAAGGGCACGGAGTTTGTGATAATTGTAGGTAAATGGTAGGTAAAATTTTATTTATACACGGTATCAATTCACACCACATGCTCTTCCATCCAGCCGTGTTTTAAATACAAATTAATTAATTAATTACCAATTTATATATCTAGCTAAATTTATTATATATACAAAGTTATACTAAGACTATAAAAACGATTTCATTACTTATCACTACTTATCAATATTATTTAAATACACGACTTAAAGGAACGAAGAGTTGGATGTATCTTAGCGCTCAAAGCCAAGGTGTTCTAGAGAACAAAGCCACGATATTGGAAACTTCGCTTACCTACTACAGTACTCGGTCTAGGTTGTATTTTGACTTTCTTAGATTATGCGAGTGAGCAATGGATGTAAATTTTAAAAGATTGTTCAAACGAGTCGGAGCAAGATTATGGAGAATCTTAAACAAAATGACTGCTAGTTGCTTAGAACGCCTCCGCTCCAAGGAATCCCAACCGAGGTCGCCGAGTAAAGTGGACGATCTAAGTCAGAAAAAGTAATTAAGCGTGCAGCGCTATTTTATAATTTTTGGAGTCTCTCAGATTGACACACACCTATGCTGCCCCATATAAAGCTACAGTAATCAAAGTAAGGTTGCACGAGAGCTTTGTAAATCATAATAAGAGTCACACGAGGAACCAAGCTTCTGACACGTCGGATAGCCCCGAGGCCAGTGGTTACTAATTGACAATGTTGTCAATGTGAGAATCCCAGGCTAAGTTCTCATCCAAATCAATACTAAGATACTTGTAGGTTTTAGTTCTTTCTAAGAAATGGTCATCAATTTTCACATCAAAGTGATCGTTTAAGTTAGCCAATTAGTTATGTCTACCAATGATAGAATATTTGGTTTTTTTTGACATTTAAACTAAGTTTATTAGCTCGTAGCCAGGTCTTAATTTCGGCTAAGTCAATTTGTATTGTAAATCAGCTGGATTATTTGAACTTAGAGTAAGACTTGTGTCGTCAGCGTACAATCGTAGCACAGAGTATAGGGGGCACGCAGGGAGGTCGTTTATATGGACTAAGAACAAGGATCGATCCCTGTGGGACACCGCAAATAATGAGGCAATAGTCCAATAAATGGCCATTTACAAAGGTTTTCTGCTTACGATTTGTTAGGTAAGATCCAAACCACTTCAAAGTATGGAAATCCACTCCATAAAGTTGAAGTTTCTGTAGTAGGATCCGGTGATCTACCGTATCGAAAGCTTTTTTGACATCGAGAAAAAGTACACCATTTATCGGACCATTGTCTATGTTTAGATACCACTCGTTAGTAGCTTCTAGAAGGGCAGTTTGAGTGCAATGCCCGGGTCTAAAACCAGACTGAGTGTCAGCTAAGAGGTCATACATTATGAGATACTCATAGAACTGGTCGAAAATTATTTTTTCTATCAATTTGCTAATCACCGGCAAAACAGAGATTGGTCTGTAGTTGTTAGGGTCACTTTTCGCCTCTTCTTTGTACATGGGCGAGACTCTGACCAATTTCCATTCATCTGGGAATGTACCAGTGGTGATAGACAAATTGATTATGTATGTTAAGGAGGGCACAACTATAGGTGCTGCCTCTTTAAGTAAGCGACAAGATATCCCATCAAGACCACTAGCCCTATTTAATGGAAGTGAGTTAATTAGTTTTAGAACAGTACAGTGTGTTGCCCAGTTTCCGGCCGGTACCAGTTTCCGGCCAAAAAAAGGTAAACTCGGTTATTTTTGATGGGATTTTAACTCTTCGTCCACCGAAGCGATCCGTTGGAAAAAAAACGAACATCACCGCTGATGGTTTAGGCGGGCTTTTTGGTTGAGAAACGAGCGAACAAGAAGGGATTTTGTTCAGGTGAGTAAAATCTTACCGGCTAATTTTTGGCCTTTTCACTGCACAGCGAAGCTACCGTACGTAAATAAATAACTCGTTTAATAGGAAATAGTTCACGGAGGTTGATAATTTTTTGAAAGAATTTACATTGAAGATGGAAGTAATTAAGGGACCTGTCATCATAAGCTAGAACTAAAGTCTAAATCCTAGCTAAGATTTTCGCATACTACGCCAGTTTCCGGCCACTGATCTGCACTCACAGATAGATTGTTTAAAACTTATTTGAATTAATGAAATTTTATAACTTACTACTCGAGAAATTAATGAAATGTACATAGCTTAAGCAAGCATGGCGTAATGAGGTACATATTAACTCAGATGTGCTGTGTTAATTGCCCGTGCCTCTTCCCAGAGAATATCGCGCGGGCTTTGTCAAGGTTATACCCTACCCATAGTTAGCAATTTATGCCCTACCATACACCCCTAAGTAACCATTTTGCTCTAATCCCATAAAGTAAAGTCGCTAAGCCACATCGAGATAGCCTTGGAAGTCCGTTTAGTCGAGCGGATTGAATGAAATTTCTGCTTTCTATTGATGGCCGGAAACTCGACTCGCTGGCCGGAAACTGGGCAACTTACTAGTTTTGCAAAAAATGGCATAATTTCTTTAGTACTTGAGGTGGGCAGCCGATCTCCGTATATAGGTAAGTAAATGAACTGTCTCTTGTAGAAAAATGAGAAAGTTTCCGTGCATAAACAAGAAGTTAGGGCGATTACAAACTAAAGTGGCCGGAAACCGGGCAACACACTGTATCATTGGTCGTTTCTTTCAACATAAGGCAAGTAATGGTTCAACATTTGAAAAATGATTATTTAAAACGTCATCTATTGCTCTAGGGGAAGTATATGCAACATTTCCAATTTTGAGAGCGCTGATTCTAGTTGTCTCTTTTGTTTTTGCCATAATAAGATTTATTCCTTTCCACGAATTCTTAATATTTCCTTGCTTTTACTGCGAAATATGTATTGTAATAAGATGATTTAGCCACAGTCCCAGACATAAATAGTTGGGACACTTCATGTCAACATCTTCTGTTCCCTCCTCGTGCGTTCCCTGCCCCTCTCAATGTGGTTTATCGCAGTTCAGTTACCAAATCTTTCACACCAACATTGAGAGGGAAGGAAGAGGCAGAAGTGTCCCAACAATTATGTCTGGGACTGCAGTTTTATCGCTTCATTGACTTGATTTCTAACTGATTTATACCTTGACCAGCTTTCCTCTGTTTTTAGTCTGCAGGCAACTTTTTTTAGCTTGTCTCTTTCGATCATCACCCTCTTTAAGTCAGGGCTAAGCCATGGGGCAGGAGTACTTTTAACTTTCTTATGTCGATAAGGTGCATGAACATTTGAGACATGGAGAAACATGTCTCTCCAGACAATCCAAGCAGAATTTGGATCATTATGGTAAGCCGTTACAGTGTGCCATGGAGCCAGGTCCAGCTCCCGCCTAAAACAAGTGGGTTCAAAATTTTTAAATTGCCTGCTGAAAATAATATTCGAAAAACAAGTTGGAATGCATAGTTTGCTAATGGCGTAAACGAGTGAGTGATCACTAATGCCAATATGGGAGACACCAGCGTGAGACATTTTACTTGGATTATTAGTTATAAACAAATCATTCGTAGTAGCAGTGGAAGCAGTTATTCGCGTGGGACTGTAGATAAGCTGATGAAATTGGTACAAATTACATATATCGCGAAACTTTACAGTTTGATGATCCAGAGGACTAGCTGCGATATCACAGTTAAAATCCCCAAGTAAATTTGTTTCCACCCAGGGGTCTATACCACGTACCAACAATAAAGGGTTTGCCTTAGGCTTAATCCTTTTAACACAAAGTAATTCTAATTTCTAATCCAAGGCTTGAATGTTTTCATAGTTAATAGAGTTTCTAATATAAAGCGCTACTCCTCCGCCATTTCTATTACGGTCCATTATTTCAAGAGAATAACCGGGTATACTTATGGCAGTGTTTGAGATCGAGGAGTCTAAACGCGTGTCATTTATGGCTAAAATATCAACTGATTTAGAGGTCATATAGTTTCTTAGTTCGTCAATATATTTCGGTAAACTAGCAATATTGAGCCCTGTCATCTTAAAACCTCTAGTGTGACATTTTTCGTCGCAGGCTCGGTTACAACAGATATGGATTTAGTATGCAAATTTGATGGACTTATGGAACCATCAATTTGTGATGATTTACAATTATTGTTGACTGTGAGAGACTCGGCAGACAATAGAGATTGAGAAATAGTTGGAACTAAAGTGGTAGACACAGGATGACCCCAGCTGGGTTGATCAGGAGCTATACATAGGCGTGAGCATCAAGCTGACCTGTGAGCGCTAGCGCTAAGACAGTTAACAAAATTATTAAACATGATATTATTACCTCTCTCGTTAAGGTGTAGCCCACTCTTATTTAGACCATTACTGGTAATGTTATTGTGCTGTACAAGTTGCCAGCCGTTCTGAGTACAAAACTTGCTTAGCTAAATGGTAGCTTCTACGGATTCGTTCGAAACATCGTCCGATCTAGACACCACTTCAGATAGAATGACTTCAGCGCTTGATTCATTCTCAATTTTCCTCGCTAAGTCTACGATGTGATCAGCGACTATGTTGGGATCTCGATCCTTCAGATCATTCGTTCCTATGTGAAGGATGATTTTAGTGGGATCTTTGTCTATGGTTGGTTGAAGATAGTGATTCATATCCCCACAGGTGGCTCCCAAGAATGATTTGACTACAACCCGGTGGCCAACTTTTTTGCCAAGTTTCCAACCATGAAGTTGTTTGATCATAGAGTCGCCAATAACCACAGTAGTAGATTTATTGCTCTCTCTGTTAGAGGATGCAGTAGATTTCGGTAGTGCGTCGCATCTGTTGTTTTGGGATGGTTGATCAGAGTGTACAGAAGCCTGATCTTGAAGAGGCTCGAAGCGATTTTGAGTTGCGATGCCTGGAATCTTCTGACCCGTTGGCTGTGACTTTAGTCTTGGACGCTTAATGGTTTCGGCAGAATTTATCTCGGTTTGATCAGCATTGGAGCTTAGAGCAACGGAACCATCAACACGCAGTTCCTTTGTCAATACTTGGAGGGCAGTTATATATGAGTCGCGTTCCTCCAAAATTCTCTTAAGCTTCGTTGTTTCTTCAAATAGTCGGTCTTTCAATATGCTTATTTCATTGCAGAGATTCTGATTTCTTTGTTGGATGGTGTTGATGAGCTGGACATTATTTGAATCAGCTTCTCGTGGTTTCTCGAAGGAGCCAATTTTCTCATGGATTATTGTTATCTGCGACCACATTTTGCCAATTTCTCTTTTAAAATCAGGTGCCGAGACCGCTTAATCGCCGGGTGATATTTGCCAAACGGAACCTTCGCTCCGTTTAGAATCCGGGCAGGAAATTGGAGGTTCTTCGTCATTATAAGCTTTAGAAGCCTTTAAAATAGACTGCAGTTGAGCCTTTACATTTTCACAATCAGATCCCTGGACTTGAAGTGTACTAGTCTTGTAGAAGTTCAGAAGCAAAGAGCTCGTCTTAATCGTCTTTGCTCTCTCCTTCATGGTAATCGAGCATGCAGCCGGGTCGATATTCAAATACTTGAAACTAAAAGACTGAAGCTCCTCAAATGATCCACGTAAACGTAGAAGTCTTCGGATTATAGTCAAGTTTCTCGATCAAAGGGGGCTCAAAGTCCGGATTTACCTCCTGTTCTGCAAGAATTTCGGCGGAGAAAGAATTATCCTGACCGCACGCCATGATTATGCCATTATGATAATCACTTTAATTTTATTGAAAAAGGCAATATTATCCAGTAAGCAAAAAGTCTCAGCGACTTGGGTAGACTCCAAGTCAAATCGAATCGGACGAACAAAGCAAAGCAGATCAATTCAAATGTTGGTTTTTCGTGAATGGGGGAAACCAGAGTAACTGGGCAAAAACCTCTCGGAGCACAGCAGAGAACTTACCATGTATGACGATTCTGGTGTATAGAACCCAGGCAACATTAATGGCAACAATGTGCTCTCACCGCATTTACAGCGCCTACCATGTACTGGGTGTTTTGATCTGGCTAAGTGACATTACGGAGCCGAGTTTAATTGGGGAGTTTAAGAAACGACGACGGTTACTACTACGACAACGCCACAAAGCAGTAATTTCATTGGTTAAAAGAACATAAATAAACGTGCTGCATGCGCAGCACGGATTTTATCAAACATGTTTGCGGTCCTCTGCATAGCGACGACGTGAGATCACGAAATTTGTGCTTTTGATGACAACGTAATCTTGCAACACAGAATCTTTCATCCTCTATTTTCACTCTGAAACCGCTGGTACCAATTTATTTTTAGGATAATTCGTCCATATTGTAGGACGTGAACGAGACTGAATAATCGCGAAAGACTTATGGTAGAGCCAAATCATATTTTGAGGTGACGCTTTCGTCAACCGTCGACGTCGTAGATCTAAAGGTCCCTATTAAATCTACGACGGCGACTTCGACGAAAACGTTACCTCAAACTGTAATTATCCCGTCTCGTTCCCTTCGTACCTTGTAGGCATAGTATCCTAAAAATAAATTGGTAGCAGCGGCCTCAGATTAAAAATGAAGATAGCAAGCTCTCATTTGTATGCTCGCGTTGTCGTCAAAACTTCAAATCTGGCGATTTCACGTCGTTGTTGTGAGGAGGATGAAAACCAGAGAATTTTAGTTGGAATCACGGAAAAAAAACAGGGAGGGCCTCTTTACAGACCAGCGAAGATATATGTATGGTTCTTATGGCAACAGGAAAGGATTTTCATGTCAAAACGAGGTTAGCGTCTTTCTGTTACAGTGTTCACCTAATTAAATATTCCATGCGGCGTCGTGGGCTTGTGTTTGCCTTTGGCCGTAGACTTGATTTCCGCTCTCAAAATTACCTCCGGAACCTACTTTTTGCGTAGAATAAGCTTTGAGAATGATGTTCTTGTCTTCTGTGGTGATACTTAACGATCGATTCGGGAGCAGATGTTCTTGTATTCTGTGGTGATACTTACCGATCGATTCGGGAACATTTTGTGAAAACATATTCGAAACACGTCATACATGCAACTTTATCGCTCAAAGTTGCCCAAATATGCATGACATCCACTTGACCTTTTGACAGCCAATTGAAAAAAAAATTGTAAAATATTCGCGCATTGGTCGATTTCTCTGAAATTTGAAAGGGTGATTGCTAACGAACAGAGAAAGACTTTTTACAACAACTAAAAATTTCTGTGCTTTGCATGAGAATTTGACGAAGAGGTAAATGCGAATAAACTGTATTGTGCGTGGCTATTTTGTGTTAAAGGTCAAATGAGCCAATTTTTTTTCACTTTGTCTTTTAAAAATGCACGAAGACCAATACAACTATTGTAACTCAAAATCACAAAGAAATTGTCCAATCTGAGCACATAAAGCAACTAGACGCTCCATGAGCGTACACTGGGTTGCCTGTGGTACGTGTTACTCAAAAACAGAAGGGCCTGAGTTAAGTGGTATTGAACTGCAGCGTTCCAGTCATGGTTCCAAGTCGGGGGTCATTAAGACCATTTAAAGGGTCACCCAGAGGTCGTGCCAGCAGAAGCCGTTTGGCTCAAACGTTGTTGATACGACGAAACAGATTTTTTTTCTGAGGTTAAAAACTTTGCTACCATCCTATTAATCATTTGTCAGAAAGAAAAAAAACTCCTGTCATCTTCCTAAAAAATAGGCACGCATCGCGTACGTCTGGTAGTGCAGGAACACAGCGCTTTATTCCATATTGTCATCTGAGCTGCGTTTTGTCTTCCTGGATATTCAAGTTCAATATGTAGCTCTAATAGTACACGATATTGTTTTGGTATTGTATATCATTGTCGTGTCACGGTAAACGTCTTTGGTAAATAGCCCCCTGAGAAGACATTTGGTTACTAGCAAAGTACTAAACCCAGAAAGACTGAAGAAAATAAAAGGGAATCGAGAAACATTGGCTACTAGGCTGACATGTTGATCATTTCCAAGTTCTCTCACAACTTCTTTTCACCACAAGTTTAAGCGTGCACTCTGAGCGTCTGACAGCTTTGAAAGTGACATCGAATTCAGCGGAAAAAATGATCAAGTTACCGCGGCGTGTTTACTCGCGAAACAGTGAAGCATCTGTGTAAAATGATGGCAAGGTACCGGGTTTTTGTTTTTGTTAGTTTTATTTTTCTTTCAAGTGTTATAAAGTTCGACAAGAAATGTGCGAATTGAACACAAAGATCACAATCGCCGAACTCTTGAGATTGACCACTGTTTCGGCAAAGTCACAAATTTACTGTCCAAGACGAGGTTATTTATCACCAGGTAATTCCTTCCTTTTGGGAATAGCAGCTATTTTATTATTCATCAGCGTCACAGTTTTTTGCCAATTTTGGGGCTCATTTTGTTGAAACTCAAGCACGCTTCCAACAGACCTGTTTATTTTCGTGACTTATGCGCTGTTTACAGTGCACTACCACAAAACCCTCCCGTATCACATTTCAACACACGTATGCAAATTTGTTAAGCTCGAAAATTACACATGATAAATTCAAAAAAGGTGGAAATTTCACAAAAATCGTTTCCAGCGAAAGAAATATTGAAACAAACAACATATTTGCTATTGGAGGGTAAAAACACTTCCTATTTCAATTGCGTGCGGGCAAACAAGACAAAAAATCCATGTCACAAAGCATATGCAATGAAATAAATTTCTGAAAGTTCACATCAAACCCTTTTCGAAAGAACCTTCACCGTGAATAATAAAGCACAAAAGAGACAACAAGCTTTCATTCAAATAATTTTTCACTGTCACATTTCCATTTTTTTTTTTTTTACTTTTGCAGAGTTGAGTACAAAATAAATATAACTTGCCAGGCAACTTAGATGCGACTTCAGTAAACACTGTGATGCATTCAAGGTGTTCGATTCCTTCAATGTTTGTTAAATCCATAAAAAAAATTGCCATTTGATTTCAGTGTTTTATATAATACCAAGATAGTAAAATATTAGAAACAAAGCTCACTTGATATCCAACGGCCAAAAATAAAATTGTTGTCGAATACCATTACTCGTCGCTGTAAAGATTCCGGATATTTATTTTTCACCGCCTGTCTTGTTCATCCAATTGACGTTCCATTCTTGAGCTCCATGAGGGTATATTTTGTTTAAAGATACACTAAAACGCCATTCGCGTTACAATGACTTTCGACGCCATTGCAGGTTAACAATTAAATCTTCGCCTGTGTGCACCAGAGAAATCTACTCATTTCCCCAGCCCCCCTCAAACCTAACAAAATACGCACAGAAGACTCCACTTAACAGGGGAGTGACAGGCAGGACTTTTACCGACACGGAAAAAAGAAAAAGCAAACAAACACATTTTACCCATTTTCCGACTGGGATTGCCAACGCAGTCGAAAAAAAAAAAAAGAAAAAAGAACAAAGGCATTTTCTAACTGGATTGCCTATGGCATCCCAGTAAAAACATGACTAAAATTAGGGAAATATCCGAGGAATTCACGAAAACGTCTCTAAAATGGCCGCTTATAGGAAAGGGAGGAATGGAAACTAGCTAACATTACTGTGACGTCACTGAGGGCGAATTGAAACTTTAGTTCGATTGACGATGTGAGTTCGTTGGAAAGTACTTCGTTTTAACTGTTTTTACTCCGAAAATGGCTGATCATGAGGAGCCGATGACTCTACTGACAGCGACGAATTCACGAATACAGGACGTTATAAATCGTAATTTGGATACTCGATAAAATCAATTGTTATCGATATTTTTAGATACTAACTAATCGATTAATATCGAAAATCGATAATAATCGATAGCAGAGGTTTTTCGTGATTATCGATTTCGATTTTAATCGATGGCCATCGATTTATATCGAAATATCGATTTCGTCAGAGGAACTAAGGCGAAGAAGAAGACGGAGGCTAAAAGCAAGGAACAAATTATTTACAGTGTGCTGTTTTCGCTCGAGCTTCAATTTTAAAAATTGCTTCAAATGCGGATGAGTTATCACAGATTTAATGGCCAGAAACAGGAGAGTTTTTACGGTAAGAGAAAGCCGTTTCTTAACTCTGAATTGACTTGCTCTCTTGGCCGAGTAAACCTCTATAATCGATAATCTGCGCCTAAATCTTGGCGTTGTCTCTCATATATCATCCGGTCCGTGTACCTTACGTCCATTCAATTTTAATCAAAATAGAAAATTGAAAATTAAGAATGACAAATCTTGATTTTCAATTTTTGATATTCAGAAAAACAGAAATCATGGGTGAATTTTTAATTCTCCTTTGTTTTGGCCTTTCACATAAACACGATTAAGCGACAAAGCTCTATCTTAGTATAGATTTCCTTTGCTTCAGATTTAATGAAAATGGAAATGTGACAGGTTTTGCTAAAATTTCTTAAAGAAAAGAACATGCATAACCCAGTTCCAAAACTGGAACATCAAACTTCAAAATCAATTTTTGACTTCCGCAAATACGAAAAACAAAAATGGAAAAATGGGACAAAATGGGTGTGAGGGGAGGGGACGGCAACACCGGAAGTGGAAAAACTGAGATGGCGGCAAGCCGGTCGAACGATGCGTACATAGCATGGAGAAAATGTGCGTGGAAAACTGCAGCGACATTTCTGAACAACCTCCCGCATTATTGTTCATCCATGTTTTTGTTTGCGTCTTTGGGCCTGATTTCACAGGAGCCTTGCTTTATTAAACCCCGACCGAAATATTGTTAAGATAAGCGGTAGGTAAAGGTTTACTGTGAACGCGAACGCAACTATTAGCTTCGCATTTTGTGCCTTATAATGAGTTTGCCTGAATTTCAATGCATCCCCTGGTTCATTTGAGTTTTCGAATAGCAATTTATTCTTGAAGACCAGGGGCCCGTTTCTCAAAAGTCCCGAAAACTTTTCGGGCCCGAAAAGCCATTTGTGAAACTGTCAACCGCTTGTTCTGGAAAGCCGATCTTTTAACATGATTTCAAGGTCACAAAAAGAAAAATAGCTGTAAAGTTTGATGACTTAAATCCTCTCCGTTCTTGAGATAAAAAGGGAATTGTGACACCCGAAAACGGCCCATAAAGTTTCGGGACTTTCGAGAAACGGGCCCCTGGGCCCAGTTGTTCAAACGAAGGATAGCGATATCCGCCGGATGAATCACTATCCGGATTAATGACTATCCACTAAGTCATAGCGAAACCAATAGTGTGCTATCTAATGGGTAGTGATTTATCCGGTAGATAACGCTATCCACCTTTTGAACCACTGGGGCCTGACTTACAACAGCTCACACGAAATGCATAAGAATGGCTTAGCGAGAATGGCATCAAGCATTGTACTTCCTGTTTTAAAGAAAATAAAATTGATTGAAAGTGGCAGATTTTGTTATCGCGTCTAATTAATGAAACAGGAAGGGGTAATCGAGGACAATTTCGCCAGCCCGTTCCATCAAAAGCCTTCAGTCATTTCTTTATGCTGAACAGGAAGAACAAGTCGAAAAAGTAATGCTTGGGAGCAGAAATAATAATCGATGTGTAGGCCGAATGATATGTGCGAGTCCACACAGCACGGTCGTTATGAGCTGTTTCAGTCAGGTCTTCAAGAAGAATTTTACTATCCCACAACTCAAATGAACCAGGGAATGCAGTGCAATTAGTTCAGGCAAATTCATTGTAAGGCGCAAACTGCGAAGTAAACCGGCTTACGTTAACAATATTTTGGTCTTTAATACAGCAAGGCTCCTGTGAAGTCAGGCCAAAAGACGCAAACAAAAAATGTACGAACAATAATGTGGAAGGTTGTGCAGAAATGTCGCTGCAGTTTTCCACCTACATTTTCTCCACGCTATGCATGCATCGTCGACCGTCTTGCCACCATATTGTTTTTTCCACTCCCGGAGTTGCCATCCCCTCCCTTCACACCTATTTCGTTCGGTTTTTCAATTTTTGATTTTCGTATTTGCGGATATCAAAAATTGATTTTGAAGTTTGAGTTCCAGTTTTGTAACTGGTTCTTGCATGTCAGTTTCTTTAAGGAATTTTGGCAATTCTTGTCACATTTCTCAGTATTTTCATTACACCTGAAGCAAAGGAAATCTAAACTGAAATGGAGCTTCTTCGCTTATGTGAAAGGCCAAAACAAAGGAGAATTAAAAATTCACCCATGATTTCTGTTTTTCTGATTATCAAAAATTGATAATCAAGATTTGTCATTCCTAATTTTCAATTTTCTATTTTGATGAACTGAATTGAATGGACGGAAGATATACGGACCCGGTCTGAGCCAAATCTTGTGATTATCGATATTTATCGACTATTTTAGCTAATCAATTAACAATCATCGAGTATTATCAAGTAATATCGAGTAATAGATTAGTTTCCGATGATCGATTTCTAACGGGTTTGTAACGTCCCGCAAATACGACGCGAATTGGTTAAGTGGATTGGTGAGCGTTTGCTTACTCATTTCTCCTGTGAAAAGTGGCTGTAGAATCGTAAATAAATACGGTAAAGTCCCTCATTTGAAGCACTTGCTTTCTTCTTTGTGGGGTTTACACATATTTTCGGTATTGTGAAGCCATACCAGCTGTGCAGGTATTACCTGTAACCCGGCTGTATTTCCGAGCCATGTGCTGCTGTTTGCACTGGTCCATCCGTGTTTCTTCTCACGGATGCCTATTAAATCTCTTTGTTTGTTCACCATACTTTGGAAATGTTGCCGTAGATTATAGAATACCTGCGTTATCCTTTTATTTCAGGAATTTCGTGTGTTTGCTTTGATTTTTTATACGATTTCACTGTATAGTGTAATGCAACAAACTTAATAATTACAATTAACCATGATTTCCATGCAACTGTTTTGGTGAGTCCGATCTTTCATTCCATTGTTCGAACAAGCCCAAGGCTTGATAGTAGTCGTTGTTGTCCGTCTTTGTAGTGACAACGTGCCATTGATTACATGCTGCTGAAATGAAATGTTTACTTTTAAGTATGACCCTCGATGAATATGCAGGTGCCATGCCAGAGTGCTCAAACTAGCGAGCTAGT
>OX421448.1:2742500-2750000 GCA_949126865.1 Montipora capitata | reverse complement strand
TTCCTAGATATGTTAAACAAGATGGATCATGCCTACCTCTAACTTTCCGCGTTTCGCAAATCCAGAACGAATGGGTGAGGAACTGCTGCTTGAAGTCCCGTTAGTCAGCGGACTACAATGGTCGTCGGTGTGGCTTCTTTTCTGGCCTATTTTTGCTTCAGATTCCACGCTTTTGAAATTGAAAACAGTTGGTATGGCATCGTCTTTAAGGTCAAGTCTTCGTGTCTTGAAAGCTGGACGAAGCAAACTCCTTACTGCCAGATTTGTTTTAAGCTGTCTGGTGCGAAATAGCGATCTATAGCGATCTATAGCGATGAGCGATCTTTCCGTAATTTTGAGTCATCGGGAAACTTGAACGAGCTTACTTTAGACTTCCTGCAATTTATTGCAACACATACCACCATCATTTTCCACTAAATAGGATACTGAATTTTATAAAATTTATATCGGTACTTTTTCAGCACGCCAACAGTGACGTCACAACTATAGTTTCCGATGCATGAATTCCCGACAACTGACCCGATCGTTCTACTATTGAGCCAACAGTTTTGACCAGGATTGTACCAATATCTCTACGATCTATACCTGTTCACCTTGAAACTTTAGAATGTGCTTATTTCGTTGCAAAAAGATATATACGGAAAGGTCATTTAATTTTAATTTTTTTCTTTTTGAGTGTTTATTTGAACAAAAAGATGCAAGAAATTATATTTTAAGGGGATAGCTAGTTTTAAAAATTTCGCGGGAAAATTGTCTTCGGCAAAACGGCTTGCGGCCATTTTGAAAAAGCGCCTAGGTGATTATGGCGTAATAATCACCTCAACGGCAACCAATCAGCGCAAATAATGTTCAGTAATCACCTATGTAATTATGTTAATGAACATTGTTATTCTAATGGAAACGGTGTATTTCGCGCGCCTTGGCATGGGTTTCAATTAAGTCATTGACACTATTAAGTAACTATTTAATTAATTAAAAACTGGCCGTACAATAAGTACCATTGTGCGAAATACAGTTGCCGCACTCCTGGTAATTTATGGATCGGGGCGTTGCTTCGAAGTTTCCGACCTTTTGTTCGTTGGTTGTTATGTAAAGATTTTGAAACATGATTTTCTCGATCATTTTGGTGTAAAATTGATTTTTTACTCCTGCAAATAAATATGTTTGTCGCCTTTTTATACTACTGATTTTGTGCTATACTGGCCGGACCTAACGACACTTGTGTAGAAATATAGAGGAAAGACTTAATTTTAATGGTTCGTGCCCAGTGCCCAGTAAAATGTGCTGCGCAGGCGGATTTCGCTTTACAGGTATTGTTTGACAAGCGATTGATATAGCCTTGACAGGTTGGCTCTTGTCGCCAATAAAGGCCGTGTACGAGTTGTTATGTGGTCATTATATAGTTGTTGTGGAGTTGTCTTGGAAGCAGTTACTGTTAGCATAATAAAGTAACAGCAGAAGAACGAGTGTTGGAGTAGTCTTCCATTCTATACCCCCAGAAGTTACAACAACAGTTTGTAAACTGTTTGCCCTTATTATTTCCAACTGTATTAGTTATTGTACAAAAAACGCACGAAACGAGTACGAGTATTCCACGATATTGTGCAGGTAGTTATTTGTATACTTGGTTATTGTACAGCAGAGAACCGGTTTGACCAGTTTAGTACCTGACGTTGCTCCGCACGCACAAATCTGTCACGCGTTCTCGGTTGTTTACAATTCATGTGCTAAACATTTAGTGCAAAAAAGGTTGGATAACAGATACCTTATTGGATGTTTTGGTGTGCATTATCGCTGAAATATACTCTACACGAAGACTGTTTCTTTTATCCTTTTCATTTCCAGAACATAACGTCCACTATTGTCAGTATCCAGAATGAAGGAAGTTTACGTTTGTCTCAAATATTGGTCGCGGTAGGTTATGACATACATGGCGCTTGCTATAAATTAATTAATGTAAGTTATTATCACAATAAAGTACAGAGTGGTTTTTTCAAAAAAAGACAGCGAACAGATCTTCAAAATACAATGACCGTAAAACAAAATAAAAGTCTCGTACAACTGCTTGTTTATCACGGGAAAACCCAAATGTGAAATATGTGAAATACACTTAACAATTATTCACCGAAGTGGAGGTAAATCTCCACCACCTTCACCGACCCTGAGGTGAATGATGGTTTAGTATATACCACACAAAATGAGGGTGTCCGATAATCGGAAATGGCTTATGCAATGGTGGACTTCACAAGTGCCGATCAAGAGCCACCCGAAGAACGGTAAGCAAGTGTAAAAATGTCCGTCTCGCCTTCTTTTAGATAAAATGAAACTTCCGAAGGCACTTATGTAACTTTCCTGGTGACATTTTTTTTTTTAAACTTGTGTTGTAAATTCAGGAATAAATGAGTTAAAATAGTCTTTTTGCGCTATATTGTCTCATTGTTTTAGTATATACTAAAAGAACTATTCACCTCATTGTCGGTTGTTATTCACCACTGCAGCCACTTCCACTACGGTGAACAGTTGTTTTAAAATTATTCCGAGACTAAAGACATCACCTCGAGAGTGCGGGGAGGAAAACTTCATGAATATGCTTTTATTTCATACATGCTGAGATTTACACTCGAAAAAGCCCGGCTAAAATTCGTACGAAATACGCAACCAACCAATCAGGAAAGTGAACGACTGTGAAACTACATCGTTCGTCCAATTAGAGACACGAACGATAGTACTTCACAGTTACTTCACAGTGGAGGGCGACAAGCGCGCGGTTTTCTAAAACAAAATAGAAGAACTGCCAAGATTTGCTCTCCTTGAAGGAACAAAGGATGACTTCATAGATAAGCAAGCCGGAAAACAAAAACACGAGACCAAAGAATGACAGAAATAAGCTTGCTAAAAACCTTGCTTCGAAGGAAGGATAAGCTCAGGGACGCTGAAGAAATACCTCCTGAGCGAGTTCGTGAATGGTGAGTTCAGTGAATTGCTGAGCGAGAGCAAAACTGTTTGTATTTTATGCAAACTAGTTTATAAGAACTACCGTATTTTTATTTACTTTACACTTTTTTAATGAGATTTTCGCATTGGCTATTTTTAAAACTGAGGTTGTTTCAATTTCTTTGCATTAGTTTTCATGCGTCATAATTGTAAGCAAATTCGCGATGCCATTTTTAATTTTAAAAGTAAAGTCTCTCGGCAAATTATAGTGTGTAAACAAATAACAAAATAAAAAATATATATAGTTGTCAGCAGAGAGTGAATATCGCGCCACGTTGCGGATTTGAGGGTGTTTATAATAAAATTTGCTCTTGCATTTAAATGGCTTCCAATCTTTGAAATGCGTCGGCCAGTAAGAAAAAAATCTCAGTATGTATACACCGAATGCAAATATGGCGGCCGCTCGGACCGGTCCGGGACTACTACCGTGAAAGCGAGTGTAGTCAGTCCTCTGCTGTTCTGTTTTGACAACGCGTCGTTTCGCTCGAGTCAAGGATATTTCACCATGCCTTCTTATTGTTGCGTCCCCAACTGCAATTACAAGGTATATACTTTATTATCAGGAGATAGTCTCAATTTTTTTAAATCTCAGAAGGAAGCAGTGGATTCATGCGATTCGTCGGGACGAAGGCAAAGATTTCGTGATAACAGAACGCACGAAAGTGTGTTCGTTGCATTCCAGGCCGGAGGATCTGAGGAAGTCCTTAAATGGCAGGATTTATGTCTGGGAAGGTGCAATTCCTTGTAAATTTGACTGGTCTGGTCCTTCTCCGAAAAGAAGGAAGTCTCCTACCGAACGAAAAGCGCTGGTTACGAAGAAGAAACTGCCAACGGACAGTGATTGCTTTGAAACGCAAGAAACATGTACGTCCATGATGGAGACGAATGCCGTGGAGAGTACCTTTGAACCAAGTACAAGCACTGAAGTAAATTCACAAGAGCCTCCAGCATCAAAAATTATAACTACTCAAGAGCAGTTCGAGAAACTGGACTGAGGAGAAATCAAGGATGGCTGAAAATGAACTAAATCATCTTCGTCAAGAAAATAGCAAACCTGAAAGAACGACTCGCAGAAAGTGAACGCCGACAAGAATCCATGTCTGCACGTTTGTTTTGCGTTGATCGGTTCACTGCTGACGCAAATATTAATATTAGCTTTTACACCGGCCTACCAAATTTTTCTGCCCTTTATGGCCATTTTTGAATTCTTGAATCCCGGCGATAATTGTGAAAACATTCGCCCCAGAAGCAGTGCCACAGATGTCCCTGAAAAATTCTACAACTCAGACTCTGATGAGGACGACGATGCCCAGAAAGCGAAGAAATTTTTTATTGTGTTGTGCCGTTTAAGAAGAGGCTTCTCTGAGCGGCATTTAGCTCATTTGTATGGTTTGTAGCCATATATCAATTTGGCCGTCAAAGGCAGTTGTTATGGAAACAATGCCAGCTGATTTCAAGGGAAAATTTGCATCAACTGCACAGAAGTATGCTGTGAAATGCCAAGCAGTTTGTTGCTCAACTCCGAATTGTTCAGTTCTTACCAGAACCATGTAACACTTAAAGTGCTACTATGATCAAATTTTTATCCCTTGAGTTTTTAGGTTTATCATATAGAATTCCAGGAAAGATTACAAACGCGGTTTACCGTTTGGAAATATCCGCATTGGTTCCGGAGATATTTTTAAAGTTTGAAAAATGTGTAAAATATGCAAATGAGAGGATTGATGACGTCATTCACTCAACCCAGTATAAAATCAGGTATATAAATAGAGCTATCTCGGTAAATTTGCAACAGAGACCATTGAAACTTGGCAACACACGTAGGGCTATAAAGAAATTGGTTCCCATGACAACTCATTCTTTTCCAGTTCCCTCCAACCTTACTTCAATATTTTGGTGATCTTAAGCTAGAAAAACATTTAACAAGGCCATACACTCAACCTAACATATTTACACGCTTGCAGGATCATGGAGACGAGGCAACATTGGCAAATATCAAAATAGAACACCAAAGGTGGCCAGGAAAGCCTTTAAAATCTGGGAGGTTTGGAACCCAGTATGTTGCCATGGTAACAAAACTGGTCGGCATAATGTGGAGCACATCTACTAGAATCTTACTGCAAAGAATCAAGCATTTCTGATACTAATTGGCTGAGATATCTCTTTTCATCATATTTGATCAAAATTCCGTTGAGTTTATGACGTCATCACTTGGCTAATTTGCATATTTTTAACACTTTAAAATATCTCTGGAACAAAACGAGATATTTGAAAATCGTAAAGACTACAAGCTTATGTCTTAAAATGGCTTAGATAGGAAAGATGCGAATTTCGTCATAGTAGCACTTTAAAGCACTTGTTGGTATTGCCCCAAGTGGTGCAAAAACTTTTGTTAGCCAACTATATACTGGCAGCATTTCAGGCCGAGAAATTGTGATCCGAAGTGGTTTCCTGTCACAGAAACTTGAAGATGATGACACTGTAATGGCTGACAAGGGATTTCAGATCGAGGACCTTATGCCACTGGGAGTTAAACTGAACCTTCAATCTTTCCTTGGTGGAGACAGCCAGATGTCTGCTGAAGATGTCATTCGAACACAGCAGATCTGGATCTGGGAAGGAGTGCTACCCTTAAGTTTGTTTGGTGTTTTGAATCAGATTTGGAGTGTATGCGCTTTTCTTTGTGATTGCCAAGATCCCTTAACTTCTGTATAGTTTTTGTCTGTCTGTTTTTACCAAGGGAAGCCAGGTCATTGGAATTTCAGAACTCTTTAAGTTTTTCATTTCAATTTTCCTTATATTTATAACCTTTTAAAATTTGTCATGAACACAACTTTATTATGGTACATTTTAAGTATTCACAATTGTACTATTATTCACAATAAATGCAAATTTCGTAGAAATTGAACTCAAATGTTTAAGCTCAACAGAACCAAAACACCTATGAGGGGAGTTTAACTTAACCATAATAAAAATTACTTCAACTTTCTACCCTGAAGATTGAATTACATTGTACTGGTGTTGAATTAAAGTTATTTATTTATTTATTATTATTATTTTTTTTTTTACAGTGCCAATAATTATTATGATAGAAAGGAAGAAAAATCTGGGGGGAGGGGTGGTTAACATTCTCTGGCTGCCTTGGGAAGAAAATGTGTAAAATAATATGATTTCAATTTAGAATTTAAGCTGAACCAGAACTGCTTATCAAATGGAATCCGTTCGATGCTCATACCCTTACTTGTGTAAACCACAAAGTGACACCATCGAGCACCGGTCACACCCATAAGACCCTGGACTTGTGTATAATACCTGTGATTGCGCTTGAGCTTTGGTTGGCCATCTATGTCCTCCAGATAAAAAGTGCCATCTGAACATGCATCTAGGGGTGTGATTAACAATTTTTGTTTCTGGTCACTTAACCTCAGATAGGTTAAAGGGATCTGAGCAGCCAACGTCAACAACTTTCGCATCAGGTGAGGCCCCCAGATATGGTGCCTCTCGACTAACTGCAAGGCCTGACTTCCGCACTTGTACAGGTCGACGGACAGATAGCATATACTTTTGATATTGTTCAAGGGTTACTGGTTTGTATTTGATCCCATGATTGGTATACCTTGAAGTGAAAGGTTTGGGGTGTAAAAGGCTGTTCACTAAATTGTCATGGTGCTTTTTCCTGTTGCTAATAAGACCAAAGTTTGACGCTGTGAATCGAAATGTTCTCTCGCTTTTCCACTCTTCACAATCAGATTGCCTCTGAGTTTTCCTCTCAATTTCATTAATTTTATCAACATCAACCTGAAGCCTTTCCAGCAAGTTTTTCTCTGTCTCTGTCATTCCAGGTGGTAAAACAAGTGGTTCTCCTGATTTAAGTGGAAATCTTGGAAAAGAAGTCAATTGTTCGCTGTAGTTACAGCCAGGGTCTCTCCTTGCTACTGAAGAAATGTCACAATAAACTTTAAAGTGCCACTATGATCAAAAATATGGCTATTCTACTCCCTTCATATTTCGAAAGTAAAAGTACTTATTACTTACCACGCCAAGTTTCAAGACAAAATTCCCGCGGGAAGTCGCATTATTTTAACCTTGAATTTCGTATTCGAGCCGATTTCGCTTTCCGCTATTACCGGATTCAAAAATGACCGGGACAGAACTTTGAGAGTCGGGCCAAGTTGTCATAAAGAGGAAGTGACGTCAGGGACTCAAGGCATCAAAACAAATGTGGCTACTCTTGTATGTACCGCAGAGCGGATGAGTAGTGTGTGCCTTCGGAAAAGTCCTTTTCTCCAGTTTTATCTACAGTGTGCCTGGTTGGCGTTGTCAAGTCCAAGACTGTGATCAAGGACACAACGACGAAGCTGGAATTTCGATCCATAATTCGCCTCAAAGCGGCAGTGTCCGATTAAAATGGAAGAACTTCGTCTGCCTTCACCGGAAGAACCTCAATCCCGGGCCTGTGGGAAAATTCCCTGTCTGCTCTGACCATTTTACAAACGATTGTTTCAC
>OX421448.1:2727500-2737500 GCA_949126865.1 Montipora capitata | reverse complement strand
GAAAATTCAATACACAACATGATATTATAATTCACAAAGGCAGAAAATACCACAGAATCCTTTTCCAGCGAAAAAATTATTGAAACAAACAACAAATTTGCTCTTAGAGACGAAAACCTCTTCCTATTTCATTGCGTGCGTGAAGACAAGAAACTCAATCGTGTCAAATTACCATGTACTTCAGGTAAATAGAGCTCACTTTGATTTCGTCTCGACGGGCGATAGATTGTTGTCGAAGTCCAGTACTCGTCGCTTTTGAGCTTCCTGCCTAGTTTATCCAACTGACTTTCCATTATTGAGCTCCATAAGGGTATATTTTGTTTAAGGATCCAATAAAACGCCATTCGCGTTACATGACTTTCGACGCCATTACAGGCTAAGTTAATGATTCTACTGTGTCCACCAGAGAAATCTACGCAGTTCCACTACCCTCTCGATCCTAAGAACATACGCGCAGAAGGCTCTATGCACAAAGACACCACTTACCAGGGGAGTGACAGGCAAGACTTTTACCGACACGGAAAAAAAAAAAAAAACTAAAAAAAAGAAAAACTAGACCCTCCGTGAGGGTACACTGGGTTGCCTGTGGTACGTGCAGCGTTCCAGGCAAATTGTGACTGGCCCACGGGCCGATTACGGGCTTGCAAAAACAAAGCAAAAGGTAATTAAAAAACCATGTAATAAACTACTTACTAACCGAGCTAGCTCGAGCCGTACTGGGGAATATTGGCCCTGGGTCGTTTTTGTACGGACCTTGCTGCGCTCGGTCCGTACTGCCACGACCTCGGGCCAATATTTCCCTGGCAGTACGGCCCTCGCGCTCGGTTAGTAAGAAGTTATTAAGGGGTCACCCAGAAGTCATACCAGCAGAGGCCCTTTGGCTCACAGGTCCTCACACGTTCGTACGACGAAACAGATCCTTTTCTGAAGTTAAAAGCCTGGCTACTGGCCTAACTCTTTTTCCTACTTTCCCAACCGCGAGAAAACCGCGGTAAATCAGCCATCGCCAAAAAATTTTTTTTTTTTTCTCAAAAAATATTTAAAGTTAGGGGGAAAAAATACATCATTTTAAAGCTAAGAAAATAAGCTTTCCAACAGCATATAACTTATTTACAGACAACTGAAACATTTTATGAAAGCGAAAGTTGAACGAAAAAATTTAAGAAAAATAACAGTAAAATATCTTTTCTAGGCAAAATTTGGTCATTTTAGCGTTGATTACGAATTTTTGGATGCAAAACTAAAATTTTCTGCAATTTATCTGCTTTCTTGGACATAAATTCGACCGAAAACTGATAAGGCACGAATATTTTTAGATTTTTAGGAATAATAGATAACGTGGTTCAATGCGTAATGTGATAATGCGATAAAAGTGTCAAATTTGCGACCCATTGCTAACGGCAACGGAAGCGATCGCATTACGAATAATTAACCTCTGTTGCCAAAAACCACCCAAATAACCGGTCAGTGTAAAACGCAGACTGCAGACTGCAGACCAGGGATAAAATGCAGACTGAGGGTAAAATGCAGACTGCAGACTGCAGACTGCAGACTGCAGACTGCGGGTTAATAAAATAATAATGAAAAAAGAGTTATAAGAGTGTTAGTAGCCGTTTGTACTTTCACACTGAAACCCCAACACAGCTCCCATCGCTTTGGTTGCCCCACGGCATGTTTTAAATCCGGATTTTTATCGAACTCTGTAAGAATTGAAGCTGTTTGAATCCTTGTTGTTGTTGGAAAAAGGACAGTTTCGTTAAGTGAGTTGCTTTTAGGCAAAGAAGTCACCACCCCGTAATTCAATTTGCTGCACTGAACAAAGTAATCGAGTAATTACCCAATAACTCAATTTATTTTGACACGCATGGCTACAGTACCAATTAACAAAGACAGAGATAACGTGGATATTGCAACCATTTAACGTTTCAATTCAGTCGGCTTAAGCCAGTATGACTGAGGTGTAAAAATTTCTTATTAGGATCCTTTCATTCGCTTTCGTGTACGTTATGTTTATCCTTTAGTTCACAAGCTCGTTTGTTTTGCATCTGGAAGATGTGATTTTCAATTATAACCTCTCCCTAGGGGTTATCACGCATAGCTTAACCAATGAAATCCCCGCGTCCTAATTGCTCGGAATACATGAAATTCTTTGTGCATTTCGTTGCACCGAAAAAAGACAACCGAGATTATTCAGGTATTCAAAGTAATAATTGTTGGTTTTTTCGATCGATTTCCCTCGATGTACCGGTGTGACAAATAATTTGGAACATTGCAATGCATCTGGAAGCGCAAAAACAAAGCACAGATGATTTCAACGCGTACGATCGCATCCCCAAAAGGTGCAGCGACCTGCAGTCATAATAATGTGAGTTGTTGACAGATGTAAAACAGGATTGCCTTTCAAACAATCTTTATTTTATCCTTATGACTCGTTTTTTTATTATTAATATTTATTTTACCCTCAGTCTGCATTTTACCCCCGGTCTGCAGTCTGCAGTCTGCAGTCTGCGTTTTACACTGACCGCCCAAATAACCGATTCTTCGACGGAAAATTCATCCCAGAGGATAAAACTATTCACTGGACATGTAATAAAGGTAGATATGTTCGAGCGAAGGCGAAAACAAGCGAATATTTTGACGGAAAACACAATAATGTGAGATCAAAGGAACATGTGGTGAAGACACGCAATTGCGGCATCGCTTCGACAATAATCTTACCTTTTCAGCGATTTTAACGCTTGAAATTCCATTCAATCCACCTTGTCTAGTCTTTGAATTCACTATTATCGCTGCCCTGCGAATCTTCAATGTTCTACATGCACACTTGGTAAAAGACGGCTCGACGGGCGACAGATTGTTGTCGATGTTGTCGCCTGTCTTGTTCAGTATCCAATTGATTTGCCATTTTTGAGCTTCATAAGGGTATATTTTGTTCAAAGATCCACTAAAACGCCATTCGCGTTACATGACTTTCGACGCCATTACAGGTTAAGTTAATGATTCTACTGTGTCCACCAGAGAAATGTACGCATTTCCACTACCCTCTCGATCCTAAGAAAATACGCGCAGAAGGCTCTATGCACAAAGACACCACTTACCGGGGGAGTGACAGGCAAGACTTTTACCGACACGGAAAAAAATTAAACGGAGAAATTCTACCCATTTTCCAACTGGGATTGCCGTATACGGCAACCCAGTAAAAAGAAAGCAAACAAACTAAACGGAGACCTCGACTGGTTTGCCATAGGCAACCCAGTAATAAAGAAGATTCCGGCCAAGGGATCACTACTATAACCGACAAGGAAATTCAAGCGAGGGATAAAGCAAGAATACCACAAAACACTAAGAGGGCAACTTCATGGAGTACACGAGTTTGGGATGAGTGGGTTACAGAGTGACACTCGTTACCAATAAATGGCAGCGACAGTTTCGTCACGGTAGCCCCAAACAGTGGAATTTTAAAGACACTGTGCAATTTCGAACTGTCGTTTTGGCTGAGCAAGTTTATATATGAAGTAAGGAAGAAGGATAAGAGTGAATACCCTCCAAATTCACTGAACTGTATTCAGTTCAATTTTAGAAATTGTAGCGTCGTATTTAAAGGGGTACTCTGACGAAAAAACACGATTTTTCAAAAAGTCTCAAATCCTCGAGGAAACGCCGCCAAAATGTTGTATACACTTTTGAAATCATGAATTTAACTTACTTTCACCAATATTTCAATGTTATTACGTCGAAATACTTGTTTTTCATAGCATCCGCCATTATTGGTATGTCGCTTGCATACTTATTCGAGAAAGCCTGGAGCGAGGACTTATGACGTCACTTACTCAACATATCGCTCGCCGCTACTAGAGTAAACAATGGAAAATATGTCTGAAAGCGAAGCTTCGTCTTCTATCGATCATGATTTATCGACTTCGGAGTTATCGGTTAACTTCGAAAAACATTCTGAGTCACTTACCTGTGATTATGAAGATTTAGACTCGTGGCTACTGCGGAAAAAGCAGCCGCATATAGACGGGAAAGAGCTCAAGAGAAAGAACAAGAGGAATGCTTCGAGACCGTTCGAATTAACTGATATTAGATGGTATGTTGGAGTCGCGATTTTGTGTGTTTACTATTGTTCCGTTCATTTGTAAAAATTCTAATTTCTCGTTATTTTTACAAGGTGCAAATGTACGTGTTGCTCTTCGGACGCGGTAACAAAGGCAGAGGAATGCTTCTGCTGTAGCGAAATTGATCTGTGCCGGGGGAAGCTGGAAGCAGTTGCAGATGATAAAGAACTACCACCGATCTGCCTGGGTTTCAATCTTGTTGTCTAGACGAGTGGGTTGGAGAAATAGCTACCATAGAACGAGCGATACACACATCAACGTATGAGCAAGGCCCAACTGTGAAAGCTCAGTAAGTGCTGTGTAATATATACCCCATGAAGTCCCAAACAGGCGAAGTGTCTGACATTCCCCAAACAAGACGAATAAACTATCGGTATGAAACTGATCATAGAAATCTATTCAGGAGCTAGGAAAATTGTTGCCATTATCGTTCTTAATTGCTACGTTATAAAATACATGAAAATATTTCCCGACAAGGAAAATTGAAAAGTGCAATCCAAATTAAGCTTATTATACAGCGCTTTAATACCGAGACTTCGCAGATTGGCCTTGCTCATACATTGATGTGTACCGCTCGTTCTTTCGGTTTCTTAATCCTATGGCGACTATTTTTAAAACCCACTCATCTAAACAACAAGATTGAAACCCAGGCAGATCAGTGGTATTGTAGTTCTCCGTCATCTGCAACTACTTCAATTCCAGCTTCTCCACTCACCGAGCAACTTCGCTAGTAACAGCAGAAGCAATCCTTATGGCCTTTCATTGGCCTTTGTTACCGCCTCCGAAGAACAACACGTACATTTGCACCTAGAAAAAAATAACGAGAAGTTTCAAGGGAACAATCGTAAACACACAAAATCACGACTCCAACATACCATCTAATATCAGTTAATTCAAACGATCTCGAAGCATTCCTCCTCTTCTTCCGCTTAAGCTCTTTTGCTCTTTCCTGTCGATATGCGGCTCCTTTTTTCGCAGTAGCCACGAGTCTAAATCTTCACAATCACAGGTAAGTGACTCAGAATATTT
This sequence comes from Montipora capitata, assembly GCA_949126865.1. Lineage (NCBI taxonomy): Eukaryota > Metazoa > Cnidaria > Anthozoa > Scleractinia > Acroporidae > Montipora > Montipora capitata. The sequence continues at coordinate 2,732,353 of OX421448.1, read as the reverse complement.
TTCGAAGTCAAACGAAAATTCCGAAGTCGATAAATCATGATCGATAGAAGACGAAGCTTCGCTTTCAGACATGTTTTCCACTGTTTACTCAACTAGCAGCGAGCAATATGTTGAGTAAGTGACGTCATAAGTCCTCGCTCTAGGCTTTCTCGAATAAGTATGCAGCGACATACCAATAATGGCGGATACTATGAAATACAAGTATTGAAATGTTGGTGAAAGTAAATAAATTCATTATTTGAAAAGCGTATGCAACATTTTGGAGGCGTTTCCTCGAGGATTTGAGACTTTTTAAAAAAATCGTGTTTTTTCGTCAGAGTACCCCTTTATTATCCCCCTTCCATATTAACACATAATCCCCTTGCATTTAAATTAGCTGTTCATTCGCCCCGCTCTTCCCTTCAAACAATCAAAGCCGCGCCCAGTTTTTCAGACAGTTGATTTCCTCCTCCACACATGTCCAATATCCATGAACTGAGTCGGGTCGTCAATTGCTGTTGACGGCCCGACTCACCGGATGTCGGGTCGTGAAATTTAAAAAGGAAGTAAGCTTTACTGCCGGAAGTCGAACTTTCTGGAGCAGCTTCAAATATCTCGACAGATCGTGACGATCCGATGAGTTCTTTACGACCCGTCATTTGAAAAGTCGACCCGAGTTTTGAAAGTGTCAGGTGGTGAGAGAAAGAAAAACTTTGATGAACAAAAGAGTCTGTGCTGCTCAAAAATATTGTATGCTTCGTTCTCAAAGAGTAGCGACTAAAATATCGATATACGCATATAAAATTATAAACATCGACCAGAACAGCATTCACAAATGTTCCGAATGTGTCCTAATTGATACCCTGACAACATGCTGTTCAGAAATAGCAATAATGACTGCCTGTAATAGCGCTCCGAAATGTTGAATGCTTCGTTCTTAAAGCGTCGCGAAATCGCCGTACACTTCCTCAAAACATATAGCGACTAAAATATCGATATACGCATAGAAAATTATAAACTTCGACCACAACAGCATTAACAAATGTTGCGAATGTGTCCTTAATACCCTGACAACATGCTGTTCAGAAACAGAAATAATGACTGACTGTAATAGTGCTCCAAAATGTTGAATGCCTCGTTCTTAAAGCGTAGAGATGGAAGTGTCAGGTGGTGAGAGAAAGAAAACTTCGATGAACAAAGGAGGCTGTGCTGCTCAAAAATGTTGTATGCTTCGTTCTTAAAGCGTCGCGAAATCGCCGTACACTCCTCAAAACAGCTAAGCGTAGCTAAAATCGCAGCAAGCTTCCTAAAAGCATCCAAAAATGGTGAATGGTTCGTTCGTTCGTAGCGAAATTAATACCCAGACAACATGCTGTTCAGCTGGCTGTTCAGAAACAGGGATAATGATTGACTGTAATATCGCTCCGAAATGCTGAATACTTCGTTCTTAAAGCGTAGCGAAATCGCCGTACGCTTCCTCAAAACATCCAAATCGCCGTACACTTCCTCAAAACATATAGCGACTAAAATATCGATATACCCATAGAAAATTATAAACTTCGACCACAGCAGCATTAACAATTGCGTTGATTTGGGGGTTATGTAATATATTCCCCCCGAAAAGAACAAAGGAATCCGAGCTCATGTAAAAACGAGATGCTTCTGTGAAGCATACACTGGGTTGCCTGTGGTACGTGCTACAGAAAACCAGAAGGCACTGAATTGTGTGGTATTGAAATACAGCATTCCAGTCTCTGAAGAATAACAAATAAAAGAGAAGCGAGAAACATTGGCTTCTGGGCTGACATGTTGATAATTTTCAAGTTCCCTCACAACTTCTTTTTACCACAAGTGTGCCCTCTGAGCATCTGACAGCTTTCTAATACTAAAATTCACTGAAGTTAAGCCCTGCCGGGCGGGGTTAGTGTTTGGATGGGAGACCAAAACAAGGTACCCCTCCTAAAACAGAAGCATCGGACCGAAATTACTATTAACTCTAACAAATGCGAACTCAGCAAGGTACAGATCTTGTTAGCTTCCTTTATGCAAAACAAATATTGATGAAAAAGCAAATAACTATTGATACACAGTTTTCAGAAAGAGCAGAAGGAAGTTTCCCGGACGGTCGATCGAGAATAAAATATTTACGACATCAAAACAACATTAATTTTGAACCGTGAATATAGAATATAAAAAGTTACGATCAGCGACAAACATTTTGGGAGATTTTTGCTACGTTCAAGTAAATTGCATAATCGAAAGTGACAGGCCGGAATTCAGCGGGCGCCGTGATAAGTTACCGCTGTATGTTTACTCGCCAAACAGTGAAGCATCTGTGTCAAATGATGGCAAGATACCGGGTTTTTGTAAGTTTCTTTTTCTGTCAAGTGTTATAAAGTTTGACAATGAAATGAGCGAAGTCAAAACAAAGATCACAATCGGCCAACTCTTATTTATGCAAAGTCAAAATTTACTCTCCAAGACGCGTACGACGTTATTTATCACCAGGTAATTCCATCATTTTGGAAATAGCAGCTACTTTATTATTCATCTGCGTCACAAGTTTTCACTGATTTTGGGGCTCATTTTGTTGAAACTCAAGCACGCTTCCAACAGGCCTGTGAACCCTTCCTGCTTTAATACAGAGCAATACTAAAAAACTTCTCCCATATCACATTTCAACCTTAAGCTCGAAAATTCAATACACAACATGATATTATAATTCACAAAGGCAGAAAATACCACAGAATCCTTTTCCAGCGAAAATTTTATTGAAACAAACAACATATTTGCTCTTAGAGGCGAAAACCTCTTCCTATTTCATTGCGTGCGTGAAGACAAGAAACTCAATTGTGTCAAATTACCATGTACTTCAGGTAAATACTGCTCACTTTGATTTCGTCTCGACGGGCGATAGATTGTTGTCGAAGTCCAGTACTCGTCGCTTTTGAGATTCATGCCTAGTTTATCCAACTGACTTTCCATTATTGAGCTCCATAAGGGTATATTTTGTTTAAGGATCCACTAAAACGCCATTCGCGTTGCATGACTTTCGACGCCATTGCAGGCTAAGTTAATGATTCTACTGTGTCCACCAGAGAAATCTACGCAGTTCCACTACCCTCTCGATCCTAAGAAAATACGCGGAGAAGGCTCTATGCACAAAGGCACCACTCACCCGGGGAGTGACAGGCAAGACTTTTACCGACACGGGAAAAAATACTAAAACGGAAATCTACCTATTTTCCGACTGGGTTTCCCATAGGGCAACCCAGTAATAAAAATAAATGACGGACTCAACACGCGATAAAGTGACGATATCCGGATGTATTCCCGCGTGAAACTGTACGGGTGTTAACGAGTGTTTACATCTCATAACACCTTGGGGGACTAACATTTTAGTCGCGAAAAACACAAAATTTGCAATAACTCCGCAAGAAAAAAACATTTCAAAATAATTGCTTTTTTACAAGAAAACAAATATAATGAGCTATCTTATGGTAGCTTTTTAACATTTCCCAAAATTCCAGACCGAAAAGGTTAGCAGTAACCTTAATTCAAGGTTGGAAACTCCGATGCAGCAGTCGGAAAGATAAGCTGCTGCAAATTCCACCAAAAAGCTCAAATCGACCCAAAATTCCACTCAGATCTGCTTTATATTTCAATCCTCATATCAGAAAAAAAATTATGCGAAGGAATTGAAGTGGTTAATTTTGTGTTTCGATGTTGCGTGCACAAAAAGGTTGAAAAACACCTTACCAGCCACGCCCAAGTGCAATTACGCACGGTTGTTTAGGGAGCTTAAGCACGCGCGTTTCTGAGACGCGGACGGCAACCGGAAGAGGACATTTCTCATGCCAGGACAGTGGTGTCTCCCAGATTTTTATACTAATCATCTCTAATGGAGAAAAGATACTTATCAATGTAAATGTGGTTGTCTGAAGACAAGTTAAAAGGGAAAACAGCTCACTTCCGGTTGTCGTCCGCGTCTCAAAAACGCGGGTGCTTAAGCTCCCTAATAATTACACCCAGGAAAGCACTGAGCTCTCCGGACGAAGCTCAGAAGAAATGCCGATCTATTAAAGATGTTTCGCAAACAAAACGTAAACAATCCGAGTGTTTTACAGAATAATTGTCACTGAGACCAGCGTGTAACAAACTTGAACTTGCGCCCGGCCGGTAAGGTGTTTTTCAATTGTTTCGTGCACGCAACATCGGAAGAAAGAATCCCCGGAAAGCAAAATCAACCAATTTCGGCGAATTTTCAATTCCTTTCCGTAAACTGTTGTCTGATATGAGGATTGAAATATGTAGCAGCACTATCGTCCTTGGTCTGAATGGAATTTACAGCAGCGTATCTTTCCGACTGCTGTATCGGAGTTTCCATCCTTGGATTAATAGCGAGCTTACGCAACAGGACGGCTGGAAGAGTCAGGACGGCAGAATGGCGAAAAAATGTGGCGCGAGACTGTGCATTCTCAATCTTACGCTACATTTTTTCGTCATTCTGCCGTCCTGTTGCGTAAGCTCCCTAATATATAGGGAAAACACCGACGCTGAAAACGACCATAAACGTACTGAAAATGGCATAAAGCCTTACAAAAACCACACAGAAGGCAAGAAGCCTCACCATAAACGAGGTAAGACCTTTTTATTCAAAATTTGCTATATTTTTCACTTTCAATTACAGTTGTTTTCTTTTCCACTGATTCAGTGATTAATTTGCGTCAGTTTGTGGAACCTTTGCTAACATATGTGGATTCATTTCACCATTTCACCATTTTACCATTTCACCATTTCACCATTTCACCATTTCACCATTTCTCCATTTCGTCATTTCGTTATTTCGTCATTTCGCCATTTCATGTTTTAAA
>OX421448.1:2705000-2715000 GCA_949126865.1 Montipora capitata | reverse complement strand
AAGAGGTCTTGAGTTCGATTCCCGGATCTCGCATCCTTGTTTCGACTACTTTCCTTTCCGTGCAGCTAAGTAGCTTTAAATACCCGTAAAACGGGAGCACTGATGGAGAGGGGGGAGTAAAATGAGCGCACCGTCGACCTCAGGTTTGTCAGTTGAATTACTGTTACGAGTTATCGAAGTTAAATATGGTTGCTTTACTTTACTTTATACAAACTATCATAATTGCTTAGGTTAAGCTGAGTACCAGAGTTATAATCACTTTTCAGTTCTCATTGCATATGCCATCAAATCATTGAAAATGCGTACTTTACTATCACTGTCGTATTCTAATCCTGGGCAAAATATTCCATCGCCATATTTAAGCCTACAGTTATTAAGAGAAGATCCTCCATCTAATGAAAAAGTATCCATTTTATAAGGAGTAGTTTCTTCGTGCCTTGATCCATTAGCATTGCGATAACTTTTTTTGAGATAAACGAAGACATATTTTACATTATCAATGCTTGCTGATATTTGAAAATAACCAGAAGCTCTTGTTGGTTGACTTACGTCATAAAATTCTCTCAAATACTACCATTTTGATTCCTTCATAAAAGCGTTTACAAAATTTGAATACGTACAGTCTTTTGGTATTAATTTCGGCAACCAAAGTTCAAATTTACAAGAACAATTCTTCCAGCATCAGTTCCATTTGCCATATGAATTAATTCATTGTCTTCATTTAACTGATGTTAGATTGAAGCTGCATTGGTACAAGTATTTTACTCTCTAATCCTTCAAAAAAGCTAAACCGATTCAATGGGATGATTACATTGATATTTTTAGCTCCACCAGTCCCATCATTGAGAAAGCAATCTTCGAGCCTCAAAACCCAAATTGTTATCAGCTGTTGTATTATTTGTGTCAAGATACCATAACCTATTTTTGCCAACTGATCTACTGAAATCATCAAAATACTCTTATAGATTCTTAACAAATGTGACATTATGAAGATTATCTTTATCAATGATAAAATGGTATATGAAATGAATCTTGTATGAACTGCGATATGAAATCAAGTGAAGCTATGATCTTCGCAGTTAGAGAAGCCTAAAAAATTCAGGACTTCAACGGGGTTTGAACCCGTGAGCTCGCGATTCCGGTGCGCCGCTCTAACCAACTGAGCTATGAAGCCACTGACGTTGGGAGCTGGTCATTTGTGGGTTCTAATGGACCCGTGAGGAATGAATCAATGATGAAATGGTATATGAAATAAATCATATATGAACTGCGGATATAAAATCAAGTGAAGCTATGATCTTCGCAGTTACGAACGCAATTTTTACAATTGCGTAGAGAAGCCTGAAAAATTCAGGACTTCAACGGGGTTTGAACCCGTGACCTCGCGATTCCGGTGCGACGCTCTAACCGGAATCGCGAGGTCACGTGTTCAAACCCCGTTGAAGTCCTGAATTTTTCCGGCTTCTCTACGCAATTGTAAAAATTGCGTTCATAACTGCGAAGATCATAGCTTCACTTGATTATCTGTATCATAAACAGTTTTTCCAGCAGATTTAATCATAAGATGCTTGATAAGACTATGAAAGCCATTGATAACTTTTATTCGATCAGCAGCTGCATATCCAACTCCTCAGCCAATTTTTGAAGATGAAAACGAACTTCAAAGAAGCAATTATACCAATCGAAAAATGAAGATCTGTCATTAATTGTAAATTTGGATCCATTTTTTCTTGTCTTTGATTATTGCCAGGTTGTCTAATAACATCATCTAATAGACCTTTTTCGCTTTGTACATTTTGTTTTCCCAATACAGGTCATGTGATAATACTCAGGAGGTTTGGTCCTTTGTTTTGTTAATTAAAAGGAGTGCATGCAGACATATTCACTCTCTCTTTTTTGAAAACGTACATATTCGTTTCGTTGTAAATATTGATCCGTTCGAAAATCCATTTATATTATTACATTACATGATTATATCAAAGAATCCAGAAATTAAACGATCAAGATCATATTATTGCTTACTTCTTGTTGTCTCATAGGTTGAGTTGGCATCATTTTTTGTTGTTTTGTTGTTTTGTCGTATTTAAGAAAGCAGTTTCATGATCAAATCACCAGATTTTTCAGCAACCTTTTTTTACGTATTTTATCACCAGCATGTGATACACCTGATTCAATTGCTTTTTTTTTTGCCATAGGTTTACTTACTTTTTTGAAAACTGAAGATGCAATATTTTTTAATGGTTTGAATATATTATCTATATTAATTTCACTGCCTTTGTGTTTAAATACAAATTTACCAAGACGTTGGATGGTAAAATCTTTTGAATTCGTATGGTTTTATTATATTGTTATGTTATATTATTCTACTCTTTTTAAAATCAATGAATATGCTACATCTGCTCCATTTAGGTCTAGTAATCTTCGTTTTCCATCAGTTACCCACATTGTGATAGATAATATAGTTGTTTTATTTACAGGATTAAAGGTGATTCTTCGTGGTTCTAGTGTAAAACTAAAACTTGGAGTTAAAACGCTTGTTGAAAAAGATCATATAACATCGGTATCTTGACCATCAACCAAACTGTCATTGATAAGATCACAATATTTAAAACATCAGTATCTTGACTCAAATTTGGCACTTTAGTACCAATATGAGTTCCACTTGTTAATATTTTTTTGTCAAAACCGATGCGACCATTAAAATCCGATTTTGTTAAATCAAGTCTAACTTGAGCTGGTAAAAACAATAGGCCATTTCCGAGTTCATGTCTGCCTCCTCTTCAAGGCGAGTCTAAGTGCGAAGTTTTTGTAATGGTAATTAGTTCTACTTTACATATGAATGAAAATTAATTTTCATAACAAAAACCTTCGCACTTAGACTCGCTTTGAAGGTGAGGCAGGCATGAACTCGGAAATGGCTTATTGTAACTCTAAATGTTTTGAATCAAATGTTAAAGATAAACCGTCTTTCTTTATTATTCTTTAGGATAGCTATCAAAATCACTATAATTCCAAATACCAGGTGGTAAAGTAATATCTTGAAACTTTGACCCATTATGGATGCTATATGCTATTGTTTGATTTTTATAACTTGGATTAACATTGAACCAAGTGAAACTCATGTTAATGATCCTATTGAAACCAAGCTGATATCCATTGTTACTAGGTAAAGTTATTGGTTTATTAAATTTTGTTACAAAATCTTCAGATTTATTAAAAGGCTAGATAATACAATTTCCCTATCCGTTTTTATACAATATCGTTACATTAAATTTTGAAATAATTTTTATAGAGTTTGTTATGTTGTGATTTATTCATTGTTGACGTTTTAAGCAATGTATGTAATATAGAAAAAAATGGTTTAATGAACGGAGTTGACAATGTGAATTGGCCACCGTACAGAGATTCTAAAAGCTGACGTTTCGAGCGTTAGCCCTTCGTCAGAGCGAATCGAGGAATTATGGGTTACGTGTAGTTTTTATAGTAGAGTAGGAGCTACGCTATTGGTGGTAACATGGCAACGTGAAAAATAGGAATATATTAGTTAAATGAAAAGCGTTCGTTAATACCGTGAGGATTAAGGGTGCCGATTTGAAAGACGAATTTTTGTTCCAGATTCTTGCGGCTTTCCGTCGTACCTAGATGTAGGGAAAGGCCGCAGATAGCCATGTGTTTTTTGGAGTGGTTACGCAGATTAAAATGGCGAGCGACTGGCTTAGATGCATCCTTGTCATTCTTCTCAACATCGCGAATGTGCTCGCGGAATCGGTCACCTAGTCGTCTACCTGTCTCACCAATGTATAATTTATTGCATAACGTACGGGTTATACAATAAATGACATTTGCGGAGGTACATGTGAAACGATCGGTGGTCTTAACAGATCACTTAGGTCCCGATATCTTGCTAGTGTTAACAATGAAAAGACAAGTTTTGCATCGTGAGCGCGCGCATTTGAAAGTGCCGGGTTGCTCGTTAGTTTTGAGCGCGCTTCTAACTAAAAAGTTGCCTAAGTTCTTGTCGCGTTTGAATGAAATAAGTGGAGGTTGCGAAAAGATTCTACCAGTCTCGGGATCATTTTGGAGTAATTTAAAATTATTAAGAATGATACTTTTGACTGAGTGATTATGAGGAAGGAAAGTGAGGGTGAAGGGAATTCTGTTATTCTTATCTTTTTGTGACGTTAGTAGTGATGACTGTCGATCAAATTGTTGGGCGCGATGATGGCCCGCTTTGTCCACAGAGACAGGATAGCCACGTTTTTCGAAGAACTGGCACATCTCCTCTGATTTGCTGGAAAAATCGAAGTCATCACTACACAGACGTCGAGGTCTAAGAAATTGAGAATAAGGAATGGAGTTCTTGACATGTGATGGATGTGACGATGAATACAACAAATAACTGTGTGAATCTGTTGGTTTGTAGTGCACACTAGTACATAGCACGTTGCCGCTAATAGAAACTTTGATATCTAGAAAAGCTAATGAAGTTTCCGAAATTTGCCAGGTATATTTAAGAGCCGGATGAAAAGAGTTGACGGAGGTTATAAATTGATCGAGTTCTTCTCTGCTGGATGAAATAGCGCCGATGCAGTCGTCGATGTAGCGGCCGTAGAGTTCAGGTTTGGGGCCGTTGTACTGATTAAAAAATTGGCGTTCCACATATCCTACAAAAAGATTGGCATAGCTAGGTCCCATTCTTGTGCCCATCGCTACACCATTAATTTTTTTTGTAATAGTTGATGGCGAATGAAAAACAGTTAAGCGTTAAAACTAGTTCGGCAAGGCGGAGGAGCGTTTCCGAGCTAGGTTCTTTGACAGTGCGTTGATCGAAAAAGTGTTTAAGTGTTTAAGTGCTTAATGTTCATGGTGAAAATAAGTTTGTCTCGGCCGGAGAAATAGAAATCGCGGAACATTTTTAGTGCGTGTGTACTGTCTTTAATGTATGATGGCAAAGATTTGACGATGAGCGTCATAATCCTGTCTAAGTAGCTAGAAATGAGTTCGGTGGGGCAACTACAGGCAGAAACGATAGGGCGACCTGGGTTGTTGGGTTTGTGAATTTTAGGCAAGAAGTAAATGCACGAAGTTCTAGGGGTGTTGATGATGAGATAAGTGGCAGTGTCCGGTAATTCTTGATTAACTTTTTCACCAAAAAGAAGCTTTGCGGCAACTTTCGGATACCTCGTTTTATACCAAAATCCCTAATCTCACTTCCATAAATCAAAAATTTGTCAAAGACACCATTCAGAATCTTATAGTTAATCAAGAATTACCGGACACTGCCACTTATCTCATCATCAACACCCCTAGAACTTCGTGCATTTACTTCTTGCCTAAAATTCACAAACCCAACAACCCAGGTCGCCCTATCGTTTCTGCCTGTAGTTGCCCCACCGAACTCATTTCTAGCTACTTAGACAGGATTATGACGCCCATCGTCAAATCTTTGCCATCATACATTCAAGACAGTACACACGCACTAAAAATTTTCCGTGATTTCAATTTCTCCGGCCAAGACAAACTCATTTTCACCATGGACATTACATCTCTATACACAGTCATTCCAAATAGCGAAGGTCTTTAAGGACTTAAACACTTTTTCGATCAACGCACTGTCAAAGAACCTAGCTCGGAAACGCTCCTCCGCCTTGCCGAACTAGTTTTAACGCTTAACTGTTTTTCATTCGCCGGCAACTATTACAAAAAAATTAATGGTGTAGCGATGGGCACAAGAATGGGACCTAGCTATGCCAATCTTTTTGCAGGATATGTGGAACACCAATTTTTTAATCAGTACAACGGCCCCAAACCTGAACTCTACGGCCGCTACATCGACGACTGCATCGGCGCTATTTCATCCAGCAGAGAAGAACTCGATCAATTTATAACCTCCGTCAACTCTTTTCATCCGGCTCTTAAATATACCTGGCAAATTTCGGAAACTTCATTAGCTTTTCTAGATATCAAAGTTTCTATTAGCGGCAACGTGCTATGTACTAGTGTGCACTACAAACCTACAGATTCACACAGTTATTTGTTGTATTCATCGTCACATCCATCACATGTCAAGAACTCCATTCCTTATTCTCAATTTCTTAGACCTCGACGTCTGTGTAGTGATGACTCCGATTTTTCCAGCAAATCAGAGGAGATGTGCCAGTTCTTCGAAAAACGTGGCTATCCTGTCTCTGTGGACAAAGCGGGCCATCATCGCGCCCAACAATTTGATCGACAGTCATCACTACAAACGTCACAAAAAGATAAGAATGACAGAATTCCATTCACCCTCACTTTCCTTTCTCATAATCACTCAGTCAAAAGTATCATTCTTAATAATTTTAAATTACTCCAAAATGATCCCGAGACTGGTAGAATCTTTTCGCAACCTCCACTTATTTCATTCAAACGCGGCAAAAACGTAGGCAACTTTTTAGTTAGAAGCGCGCTCAAAACTAACGAGCAACCCGGCACTTTCAAATGCGCGCGCTCACGATGCAAAACTTGTCTTTTCATTGTTAACACTAGCAAGATATCGGGACCTAAGCGATCTGTTAAGATCACCGATCGTTTCACATGTACCTCCGCAAATGTCATTCATTGTATAACCCGTACGTTATGCAATAAATTATACATTGGTGAGACAGGTAGACGACTAGGTGACCGATTCCGCGAACACCTTCGCGATGTTGAGAAGAATGACAAGGATGCATCTAAGCCAGTCGCTCGCCATTTTAATCTGCGTAACCACTCCAAAAAACACATGGCTATCTGCGGCCTTTCCCTACATCTAGGTACGACGGAAAGCCGCAAGAATCTGGAACAAAAATTCGTCTTTCAAATCGGCACCCTTAATCCTCACGGTATTAACGAACGCTTTTCATTTAACTAATATATTCCTATTTTTCACGTTGCCATGTTACCACCAATAGCGTAGCTCCTACTCTACTATAAAAACTACACGTAACCCATAATTCCTCGATTCGCTCTGACGAAGGGCTAACGCTCGAAACGTCAGCTTTTAGAATCTCTGTACGGTGGCCAATTCACATTGTCAACTCCGTCGATAAAACCAAATTTTTGTATACTACTTCCCCACCTACGCAGCACCACAGTTTCTTTAGAAACTACCGCCTTCATTCATATGTAATATAGAAACACCCATATTACGTATATCAATGCTCGAATTCCCGGCCAATATTTCACCGATAATTATTTGCAATTTTTTGAGAAGCTGCTTTGGATTATTTAAAAACACAACATTTCCACCTTTAAATGTTAAATTTAGACTCATAATGTTTAATATATGCATTCATAATTGTAACTCTGCCATTATCTATTCTCTTATTTTCCAGTTGTATTTCAGTTTCAGAAATTGAACCACTTTTGTATCGTTTTGTAATATTTGATTTATAACCTTTTAAATGATTTCTTCTCGTTTTGGCATCATTAATAATCTTAAGATATTTTCTGTTTTTTTTGTTGATTCATTTCAGGTTGATTTAATACCTTATCAATAGAATCATAATTTTGAAGACAAAGATCATTCAATATCTCATTATCCATATCTTCATTGTCTAATTCGTAATCAACTTCATCACCATCATAATATTCAGGAGGTAACTGTTGTGGTTCTTGAGGAAAGTATTGTGGATCAATCAACATTAATTTGTTTTTTGCCCTCCAATATATCTTATATTTTGATGAAGGGGTAGTTTCTAAAGAAACTGTGGTGCTGCGTCGATGGGGAAGTAGTTTACAAAAATTTGGTTTTATCAACGGAGTTGATAATGTAAGTTGGCCACCGTACAGAGATTCTAAAAGCTGACGTTTCGAGCGTTAGCCCTTCGTCAGAGCGAATCGAGGGATTATTTTCATTTAACTAATATATTCCTATTTTTCACGTTGCCATGTTACCACCAATAGCGTAGCTCCTACTCTACTATAAAAACTACACGTAACCCATAATCCCTCGATTCGCTCTGACGAAGGGCTAACGCTCGAAACGTCAGCTTTTAGAATCTCTGTACGGTGGCCAATTTACATTATCAACTCCGTTGATAAAACCATATCTTATATTTTGCTGAGGCAAAACAGTTTCGTCAAATAAATCACCAAGATTCATGTCTTGAACTTCATCCTCAATATCAATACCATTATTTGGTACTTCACCTTTTTTTAATGGTCGTCGTCTTGTTTCAAGCTTTTTTAAATTACTGGCGATGACATCATCTAGTTTGGTTGTTATTGGTTGAAACACCTTGGAAAGAGATGCTTTGCTTGTTTTTTGACCAATGTCATGCTGTATAATAGCGTTTCTTACAGTATTGATTTTTGTTTTGTGATATTGTCACTTGACCCTTATCGTTTAGAACTCCAGACTGTTGTCGTTAAATATGCGAAGGAATTTTAGCTCTGACCAGAAGGTCTTTGTGGGACTTGTCCTTCCTGTAGGCGACAAATGGCGGTTCAGGAAATATTTAACCGATTCTATTGCTCCCAGTTACGAGGTACCAATGTTTCATAAGAACCTTTTTTAGGTAAGGCGTAGCTGGGTTGAAAGTCGTGATGAAAGACAAAACATTCCTGGATGTTTTTGTTTTGTTTTGTAGAGCCTCGTTTCGTGATGAGAATTTTACTTCAGCTAAAATATTTTCGGCGAGTTTTCTAGGGTAGCCTCTCTCGGGTAAACGAGTTAGAAGTTCTAGCTTTCGTAACTTGAAAGTTTCTTTACCCGAGTTTGTTCTCAGTAAACGCGACGTTTCTCCTTTAATAAAGCCCTTCTTAACACTGAGAGGGTGACTTGAAGAGAAGTGCGTATATTGAAACGTTTCTGTAGGCTTGTAATGTGTTCGGACATCCAAAGTTTTGTTGTCAGCGAAACGTGGTCCCGATGACATTTCGTGTGTGAATTTGATCGTGGCGTAGAATGAATTGGCGAAATCACTGAAGTTTACTGATTTCTATTTCTGGCAAGGTCCACACTGAAAAAATGTCATCGATAAATCTCTTCCAGAAGATAGGTTTTTGTGGGCTAGCTGGTAGTAGCTATTTTTCGATGTGAGCCATGAATATGACTGCGAAAGATACTGTCATCTTGGTACCCACAGCGATGCTGTGTGTTTGTAAGAAATGTTTTTCGTGAAAAAACTTAAAAGAGTTTTCTTTAAGGATCAGTCTCATGAGTTCTCCCAAGTGTGTTGCTGGGATAGGTTGTTTTGACTGATAATGTTTTTCCTAATATTGACAGACAACGTTGATTCCCTCTTCTTGGGGAATGTTAGTGTAGAGCGAACACACATCTAGTGAAACTAGAATCGCGTTATCTGGAAGTGGAGTGTTTTCAATGAAGTTTATGAAAGGAGTGGTGTCTTTGATATAGGACTCTTGTTTTTTAGCGATCGGTTGTAAAAGGGAATCAACAAAACTTGAGATTCGTTCTGTTGGGCCACCGCTACCAGAAACAATAGGTCTGCTGACTGGAGTAGCTTTACGTATTTTGGTCAGCGTGTAAAATTCTGGTATTCTCGGTGGGTTTTGGCCTGAATTGAGCCACTTTTGCGTTATTTTGTCAATATGTTCGTTAGCAAACAATGTGTTGACTTTTGTTTTGACTTTAGCGGCTGTTTGGGATACTATGGGTTCTTCGAGAGGTTTATAAAATTTCTCGTTGGAGAGAGCCACTGATGGTTGTGGTGGCGGCTGCTGACGTAGAACAGATATGGATTGCTCTTAGAGTTAGCAAATATATATTTCAAACGCATAGAGCGAGCAAAGCAGTTGAAATGTCTTATGAGATTTCTTTGTGAGGCCGGTTTTTCAGGGGTTGGGATAAATTTGAGGCCTTTCGCGAGCAAAGCAATTTCTTGGTCAGTAAGGTTTGTATTGGACAAATTTCAAATGAATTTCTCATTACCAGCCTTAAGTTTGTTTTTGTACTGATTTCTAGAGGCTTTGCGCTTAGTGGATCGCTTTTGACTAGTGGTCTGGGTTCGCACGGGTT
>OX421448.1:2697500-2700000 GCA_949126865.1 Montipora capitata | reverse complement strand
TCAGTGTTCTACATAACAGCACACTTGGTAAATATTATTTTAGAAATGCAGCTCACTTTGATTTCTGCTCGACGGGCGACAGATTGTTGTCGAAGTCCATTACTCGTCGCTTTTGAGATTCCAGGTGTTGGTTTTCACCGCCTGCGTAGTTTATCCAACTGACTTTCCATTATTGAGCTCCATAAGGGTATATTTTGTTTAAGGATCCACTAAAACGCCATTCGCGTTACATGACTTTCGACGCCATTGCAGGCTACAATAGGTTAATGATTCTACTGTGTCCACCGGAGAAATCTACGCAGTTCCACTACCCTCTCGATCCTAAGAAAATACGCTCAGAAGGCTCTATGCACAAAGACACCACTTACCAGGGGAGTGACAGGCAAGACTTTTACCGACACGGAAAAAAATACTAAAAAAAAAAACCGGAAATCTACCTATTTTCCGACTGGGTTTGCCATAGGGCAACCCAGTAAAAAGTGCAGACCAAGTCTTAACATCCAATCAGACTCAATACGTGCTAAAGTATTCACTTGACTTTGGGTTTTCCTTTGTGTGAGGTCACTGGATGATTCACTGGCTTAGAACAATAGACTATTGTTTTCGGTTTAGTTTTTGTCTCCTTACTTATGTAAATTCTCTTCATTTTCTTGATAATGATGACAAGATGTCATCGAAACGTCGAAATCGAAATCTCTCCGCGCTAGTTTTTCCGATTACTTTAATATCAAAAGTCAATCTTATGGGAATAAAAATTGTACTGTAATATATTTGTGACAAAGCTATTATAAGACCCCAAAAGATATGTCTAAATTGCTTGCATTTTTGTATTTATGAATTTCCAAGCAACTATGAAAAATCACTTATTTGCCGCGAAAATAATACTCCAAAAGAAGTATATGAAAAAGCAACAAGGGATCAATATAGCTTCGTCTATATCGATAAGCCACAAAAATTTAAAACGAAAGACTTCAATGAAAAAATAAAACTAATTCTACATAAATGAGTTATTCAAACGGTTTATTAGAAACAATGATAACCAATCAACAAGGTCAACAGGGCCCTCCTGGTAATGGATTTAAACTGACTGAAAATGGTAGTTATAACATGGACAACAAAAAACTGACTAATCTGAAACTAGGAACAGATGATAGCGGTGTTTTAACAAAGAAGCAAATTTATGATCATATTAAAGCAAATGGAGGTAACTCTTCGAGTTCACCAGTTGATCTCACCGATTATATCAAACGAGATGGTTCTGTAGCTATGACTGGTTATTTGCAAATGAATTATAATCGAATATAGAGGACATGGGTAATCCACGAGATGGTAAAAGCTACCCTATTCCATTTCAATATTTCAGTCAATAGTAAATGAAATTTGACAATGAATATAAAAATCGATGTAAAAAATCCAATTGATATGGGAAATAAAAAAAATCAGTAATTTACAAGATCCTATCCGTCATAAAGATAGTGTAAATAAATTTTATGTTGATAGCTCTATGTTGTTAAAAGCTGATAAAACAGAGCTTAATAATTTTATAAAGAAAGATGGATCCGTAGCTATGACAAACAATCTCAATTTAAATCTAAATAAAATCATTGGAATAGCACCACCAGATCCATCTCAGCCAGATGCTATTCCATATGACTGGTTTCGTCATAATTACATACAAACAAATGCTGCTGGAGACCTTGATTGTAATCAGAAAAGATTATATAATACTGTATCTTATACAAACGATAATCAGCTAATCACTGGTTTTACATGTAACCAGCGTTATCTCCGAAAAGATGAAACAACAATCAATGCTCAGAATAAAATCATAAAGGATGTCAAAACTCCAACATTATCGGGTCATGCAGCTAATAAAAGCTATGTCGATCAAAAAGTTTCACAGGCTTCTGTTAGTGTTGATCTTTCTCCGTTTTTAAAAAAAAGGATGGAAGCGTGGCGATGACTGGTAATCTTAATATGGGATTTAAAACCATTCAACGAATTAATTCTTCCACTTCAAGTCAAAGTGTAGTCAGAAAGGATTATATAGACAGCCGATTACATCAGCGTGTATTAAAAACTCGTGATTCAATGTCTGGAAATCTTCATTTTAATAATAACAAAATCACTGGTCTTGCCGACGCTCAAGGACATAATGATGCTGTGAATCTTGGTTTGTTAAAATTTAAATTAAAACAAGTCAACGAAGGAGTAGCTACAATAGCTCTTCAAAATAGACAATATAGAGACACAAAAATAGGTCAATCACATATTTCCAGTCAAGAAAATCGAAAAAAATGTTTTAAAATATGCAACTGATACCATAGGTGAGCTTAGCGATGATTTTGGTATTGAAGTGGATAGTCTAAACACAGATTTTAACCAAATGCCACATAATGTCCGTAAAAAAATGCTTTTGCAATCGACGTCCTCAAAAAAACAGACAGATCTAGCCTATATCATGGACGTTGGGATTCAGTGGAACCTTTACAAATTGATA
>OX421448.1:2667500-2690000 GCA_949126865.1 Montipora capitata | reverse complement strand
ATAGCATATGTATAACCTCTACCTAATTCATGATGATCATAAAACCTTCCAAAAGCATCATGCAATATACTATGACTATTTAAAATATCAATCCAACCAAATGCTGTTTCTAATAACCATGTTATGAAACCACCTCCAGGACCGATCAAACCAATTTCACCATTATTGAGTTCAAGAATTTTATTTATGGATATTTCTCTTTCGAAATAATGAAAGTGTAGGTATTGATAAACAAGTGCTGATTTTAATATTTTATCGTCAATGTTTGGATGCTTTTCTTTTGTATCTTTGAAACTATGTTTAATAAATCTTAATAAACTGTTGATATACACATGTATTACGTTATATATTTTAAAATAACCACATCACAAATCAAAATGATTTTGAATGAACCTAAACATATTTTTTAATTCAATACAAATACAATACAATACATACTTAATTGACCGCTCCCCATAGGGGCTTTTCAGGGCCAATGAAACAATCAACGAAACAACAGAACACAACAACAACAACTGTTAAGAATCCCAACTGGCCGGAGGCAAACCAGTTGGCTATTTACAAGTGCAGCTGGGAAGTTGAACCAGGGACTACCAGGAACAAATTCAGCGAGTGGTCAGAGCGGGTCTTGAACCCGGGATCTCCGGATCTCAAGGCAAGCGCCCTAACCACTGGGCCACACTGCCTCCTCATCATCAGACAGAGATTTTGCCCAAACAGCAAAAGCATATAAATCCATTTCACAGAAATTTATAGCAGTGCCATCAGTATGAACCTGACATCCAATAAATATTTCTTGAGCTGAACCTGTTAGAGTAGCAGAAATTGTTTCTGTTTTAATCGCACTGATTGATGTAACGCCTCTAAAGAGTTCCAGATTTGTCCCATTAATACGAATCGTCCAAACTTCAATATTACCAGAGAGATCCAGCAAAGAAGGAATGTTAAGTCTGCCATTTGACGTTGAACCAAAATCGATATAGACTGTACCATCTCCCCATGGTATATGCATACCGAATCTGACGGCTCCGCGCCCCCATTGAAACTGAGATTGATCAGTTATTGCTTTTGTATTGACAACCAGTATTACTGTACATGTGTTACCAGATTCACCTGCTATTTCAGAAACATCAAACGAATTTCTTCCCAAATAGTCATCACTACCATCAAAACGTACAAGAAACAGTTTTTTTGATGAATCCCTTAGAAAAAGAGGCTTTTTTGAATTGGTTGATTGTGAAAAATCGATATTATTGACAGGATCAATCCATGAACTAACTCTATCATTCGAATCGGCTGTAATTACTGAAAGAGCTGGAATCAAGGCAATGCTAATTTTGTCTAACACTGGTAGACCAGGTAGACTGTTTGAAATGATGAAAGTCGATCTGTCTAACTTCAAATCAAGTTGTTTTTTTATGACAACATGATTATCATTTGTAGCAGCCTTTACAATGAGATGTTTGTCGGTTTCTGCATGTCCATCAACATTTATTAAAAATTCAGCTTTATGGATAAAATCTTCTGTATCAGAAAGTAAGTCAATCGTGTATTCGATTTTATTGCCTTCGTCATCAAGAAGATAAGTGCCATCTGGTTTTTCAACGTATCATGCCATATATTAATGCAACATATTATTTTTAACGACCAAAAGACTTATGTAAAATTATAAAATGAAATTTTCTTGAGTCTGCAGAGCCTGAATATGTAATTTTAAATTTTCGGATATTCGAGAAAAGTCTGTTAATGTTTACAGCGATGCTTCTTTTTGAAGAAAAATTGAGATTATAAACGGATGTATTTTTTGATTCTATTGTCAGCCTATGATTGCTTGAAAGGGGATATAATTTATCAGTAATCAAAGTTATAGCTATGATGTACATATTTCTTGGCATTGCTACATACCCTCGAATGATTGTAAAAATACATTCAGTAACAACTGAAGATCTTGATGTTTCTCCCCATAAATAAGATCCAAGATTCGAATTAAAAAGGTACGACAGATTGACTGCATCCGTGTCATTGACAGGAAATAGTAAACCTTGTATTCTGTTTGAATTCATCATGATTGGTACATGTAGTTGAAATTCATTTTTTGCAATCTCAAAAGCTTTTTCGTAATCATATATAGACATATCTATGTCGTTCAATGATTCTCCTTTAATGCCATAAATCAAAACATATATTGGTAAATCAGGGGGACTTTTATTGTCAAAATTGCTCTTGAAATTGACATACAATCGTCTTTGGATTTGTTTTGAAGTGCCGTCAGGAGAGAGATTGAGGATTGTTCTAAGATACTTGTATTCCGAATTTACTTTTACAGTCAGACCTGAAACATTCATATTCAGTCCCTCAAAACTGAGAATCGATGAATCGAATTCATAGCTGTAAAAAGGTGACAATCGAAAATATGTTTCAAGACATGCTGTGTAATTGTTGCTGAAATTATCACGTAACAATTTGAAAAGATTAAAATCGAAACGACATTTGTATTCGCTCAGACCATTTGATCCGTCTCTTTCCACTCTGATTTTGAATACTTTATCGTTTGTCTTGTGTGGTGAATCACTAAATTGGGTTAATCTGGCAGAAATAATACCGTGATCTGTAGTGAATTCTCCTTCATCCATTTCATACGCTAGTACATTTTTTCTGTTTTCGTGTCTGCTTATGTGACTCTCCGCTATTTTCTGGTCTGTGTATTTATTATTTTCGGTACTTATAGTTGAAAAAGCATCATTTACTTGCTTCAAAGTTATGGCATCTTGATTATGTGTGGCGTTTCCGAGACTTATTATTCGTTGATTGTTCATGTCTAGATTAGAAGTCATTGTATTACTGCCGTCTAATCTCAGACATATCGAGAATTGATTATCTACGTAACTCTTCGTAGTATAAGGTGTTAAATCAACAGAACCACCTGCTTGTGATACCTTTTGGTCTACATAAGACTTGTTGACAAGTTCATTTGAATCGTCTGGGTTTCTCAGACTTGTGATTTTATTATTGCCCATGCTGAAGTCTTTTTGTCCAACTTTTTATCAAGTTCATCATTAACATATTTACGGTTTACAGCAGATGTATCGTTCTCTACGTTTTTAATTTCGTAAATGCTATTGTTATCCATTCTGATATCACCGGTCATGTCACCGCCTGTTTTATGAAGATATTTGAATAATTCACTGTTTAATTGAGTCAAATTGACAGCATGTGATCCACTGGTAGCCTCTTTGACATCGACTATTTCATTGTTACCAAGATCAAGATTACCAGACAAAGCCACAGATCCATCCTTTTTGACATAATCAGACAAATCCAAGTTTGCAACATGTGTTTCAAAATATCGTTTATTTACAACATCAGTTTGATCAATAGGATTGGCAACATTGACAACACGTTTATTCAGCATGTTAATTGTGGGTCCATCTTTTCGCATAAATCTGGTATTAGCTTCGAGAGTGGTTGTCAATTGATCTTCATTGGTGACATTACCTACATTGTAAAATCGTCTTCCTTGACAATCAATGTCTCTATTAAATCCTGGTTTGACGAAATTGTCTGTGAAAAATTTGTAAGACATAGCATCTTTTTGATTCAATCTTGCGTCTTTCACATTTTCTATTCGTTGATCCATCATATCGATAGGATTTTGCATTTCCAATTTATCATCGTCTACATTGAAATCCATGTGATAAGTGTTCAAATGCAAACTACTAACGGCATCGCTATATCCATGTCTCGCTGGGGCTACATTTTCTACACGTCAGTTATCCATATCGATAGCTGCCAACATTTTATTACTTCCGTCTAGTTTTAATGTCTTATTGACCTCTGTATCAACATAACTCTTTGTAGTTGCATCGTTATTTGTTTGTGGTGAAGCTACATTCCTCAGTTTTTTATTTTGAATATCATAATCACCATCATCAGTAAGTTTAAAACCGACACCAGGTAATCCTTTTACTATTTCAATAATTTTGCCATGCGATATTGTTTCTTCAGGTAATTTACCATTTGAGTAACTCATATATATGGGTTATATTGTTCCATCAAAGTTCATTGTTGTAAATTTCCGTGGCTTATCGATATATATGAAGCTGTAAGGGTCACCAGTTGCTTTTTCGTATAATTGTTTTGATACATTGTTTTCTCTGCAAATAAGCGATTCTTCGTTGTTGCTTGGAAATTCATAAATAGCAAAATGTGAGCAGTTTAATCTAATGTCTTTTGGTGTCTTGTAGTAGCTTTGACTCAAATATATAACACTGCAATTTTTATGTCTTCCCTGAATAAAATAGTCAACTAATGGCTTTTGGTTTCTATCACATACAAAATCGTCAAATATTACCAATTTCTGATTTTCACTATCAAGATCGTTTACAGGAATGATTTTATCATTGCTTGCTTCAATAACATCATAACCAGCTTCATCACTTATTGGTTTGAACTTATCCATGAGATTCTGATACTTCGACTGCTCTAAGTTTTTTGCATAAAGGAATATTTTATCAAAGTACAACAGATTGTAAATCATATGCATCAGTGTATTTGTTTTTCCCGAACCGCTGGGTCCGCAAATGAGCATGCGGAAGCATCGATCAGGCATGAAATCATATATTTGTTTAAAATTGGATGTGACTTTATCGTCTGTATCGTAATTTGGTATTATCATTTTTATATTACATGGGTATATTATTTCAATAACATGGTGTTCAACACGGTGTTCAACACGGTGTTCAACACGGTGTTCAACATGGTGTTAAATGCTATTTTTTATATATGAATTTCCATTTTATGTAACGTAATAATATAACAAAAATGAGTTTACTTAGGTGGAAAGAACTCGCAAAGAGTAAATCTGAATTAGGGGACAAGATCAATTATGTCCGTAATGCAATTAAAAAGCATGATATTGGTCAGCAGACCAGTCAACAGGGATTTTCAAAAGTATTCAAACCAATTACAAGTAAATTAGATGATGTTATTGATAGTAATCAGGTTTTAAGGTTGCCAAGGAAAAAACGACCACTGAAGAAAGGAGAAGTTCCTGATTACGGCATTGATATGGAGGATGAAGTTCCAGATATGAATCTTGGTGAATTATTTGAACAACCTGTTTTGCCACAGCAAGAAAAACAACTGGTGCCAAAACCGCCAACATATGAAGAATCTTTACAAGATCTTCTGGAAGGAAAAAAAGAGATTTATGTTGATCCTCAGTACTTCCCTCAGGAACCACTTGATTTACCACCAGAATATGATGACGACGATGAGATAGATTATGGATTAGATGATGAAGACATGGATAATGAGATATTGAATGATCTTGGTCTTCAAAATTATGATTCTGTTGAAAAGGTAATAAATCAACAAGAAATGACTAAACAAAAAAACAAAAAAATATCTCAATAAGATTATCAATGCAGCTAAGACAAAAAGAAATCAATTAAAAGGCTACAAATCTCAAATCACAAAACAATATAAATCAGGAGAAATTTCAGATGCAGAAAGGCAAGTGCTAAACAAAAGAATAGACAACGCAAGAGCTACTTTAAATTCATATATCGAACATTATGAAAATAAAATCGAAACAATGAAAGGTTCTGGTATGAAAAAACAAAAAGGTGGTAATGTTATATTTTTCAACAAACCGAAAGAACTTATAAAAAAATTAGATTTAATTGTTGGTGAGATATCAGCAGGTAATACCAGCATTGACATGCGAAATATGGGTGTTTCCATATTGGACACATTATTAAAAATGTCGACAATCAATAGATCACAATATGGTAAATTATACAAACAATATTTCAAAATTTAATGTAACTTCATTATATAATGCAACGAGAGATAGTTTTATCATCTTATAGTGTAAAAAATCAATATGGTAATAAACCAGCAGATTTTACGACAAATTTCACCAGACCTATGATTCTAAACAATAATAAGCAATATGTTATTGGTCTTAACAGAGTTATCAACATGAGTTTCACATGGTTTAATGTTAATGCTGGATACAACAATCAATTAATTAAATACAGCTCGGATAATGGTTCAACTTTTAAAAACATCACCCTTCCAGCCGGTGTATGGAATTATACAGATTTCAACACCCACATAAAAAATATAACGAAAACGAAAACAAAAACTGGTGATACGTATCCGATAACTCTTGAATTCGATGAAACAACATTCAGGGTCACGGTTACATCAGCTGAAAATTACCAACTTGATTTGAGAGCTAGTAATTTTAATGAACTAATAGGTTTTGACAAAAAGATATTGTCAAGTGGAACGAATATTGGACCAAGATTACCAAATCTCAGTCAAGAAACAGACATACTCAATATTCATTGTGATTTAATTAACAAATCGCTTGTAGACGGCAAAGAAACAGACATCATTTATAGTTTTAGCACAAGTGTACTGAAACCATCGTATAGCTTTACTTTAGAGCCACGACGAGTTACATTTAATCCAGTTAACAAAACTTCAATTTCGTCAATCAGAATGTGGATAACAGATGGAAAAAGAAGATTACTGAATCTAAATGGAGCGGATACAGCTTTTTCACTAATTTTAAAAAGCATAGAATAATATAACATAAAAGTATAAATGAAACCGTATGAATTCAAGAGGTTTTATCATCCAAAACTTGGTAGATTTGTTTTTCAACACAAAGGGTCTGGACTCATCGTTGATAATATTTTTAAACCGTTAAAGAGTGTGGCATCATCTGTTTTCAAGAAATTTGCTAAGCCAATAGCAAAGAAGGCATTAGAATCAGGGGTTTCCCATGCAGGTGATCGTCTGGGTAAGACGGTGGCAGAAAAGTCAGGAGACCTAATAATGAAAAGATTGGCAAATTTGAGAAAAGGAGCTACAACACAAAGGGCAATTGTTCCATCCTCACCCATTAAACAAGAGGAAAGTACTGATATGATCCTCAATAGATTGATATCAGGATCTGGAAGAAGGCGTAGAGTCTTCAAATAAATAACATGATAGCAAAATTATATAATATAATAGTATAAATGGCTTTTAGAACAAGTGAATTTTTACAAAGAAATGAGTTGGTGCGTTTCCAACTTGATGATGTAATTAGAGCCCCAGCCAATGGTCAACATCAGGAGAAAAATGGATATACATTTACAATAAATGATCGTAGTTCATTCTACGATTGGTACAACGCTTATTTCGAAGTCCAGTTCCAGGTACAAAAATTGGGTGATGGTACAGCCTATGGTGCAGATCGTATAACAGTTATTAATGGATCTCATTCATTGATTTCTCATATGATGATTAAAAGAGCTGGTAAAATTGTGTACGACACGGATAATCTTCATAAAGTTGTTTTTGCAAAAAACCTGCTAGAATATAGTGACGATTTTGGTCGCTCAGTAGCCAAGAATAGTCTTTGGTATTTAGATACAAGTCATCTTATAGCTAATGCTAATCAAAATACAGGATTTGAGGCTAGACGACTTTTAACAACCGGGAATTCAGATGTCAATGTTATCATACCTCTTAATCGTTACAGTTTTTTTGAAGAGTTGGAGGGTAAGATGCTGGTACCAATGCAGCTTGAATTTACTTTAAAGCTACCGGATGATAACGAACTACTTCAAAAACTTGATGCAGTTGATGATGGAAGGGTTGTCATTAACAGATTTCTACTATGGGTTCCAAAATTGACACCAAAAGACAGTCTGTATGATAAGTTCGTCAGTTCTTTTTTGAAACAAGATAAATGGACGTATCTCAGAGAAATGTATCAAATGTCAAGTCCGAGGAATGGTAGTGGATTCTTCCAGATTTCTTCTAGTATTGATAATGTCAAAGCAATTTTTGTATACCTACAACGAGCTAAAACAAGGAATTCGGCGGCAAATCCATATGAATTTGATACCTTTAATATAAATGCCGATCGTGCAAATGGTAGTTATTTGACAACATGCAGATTGGAATACGGGAATGGAGTATTCTACCCAGAAGCTGAATACGATTCTGAAAGCAAAGTAAGAATCTTTCATGATTTAATGTCTTATGCAATGAGAAAAAATGATTACAACACCGGAACGCAGTTGAATCTGGCTAATTATAATAGTTTATACTCACTAATCTATTTCGATCTATCATATCAGGCAGAGAAAGTAACAAGAGATTCCAAACAGTTGATTTTCAGGTATAAACTCAATGCTAATAGTGCTGGAGACAGTGCTTTCAGCGTACATGCTATCGTTTTATATGAAGAAACAGTTGTCATTGACAAAATCGGAAATGAACTGGTCATAGTGTAAAAAAGTCGATAACACCAACTATAGGATATTTTTCATATATGTTTTGTGAACCATGGAATTTATGTAACATATATTATATACAGTAAATGACTGAACTTTTTGAAATTAATGTGAGACTTTCAGATAATCAAAAAAAGAATCTGAGTAATGCTTACCATAAAAGGGAAACAATTGTTCTGAGACTGACAAATGATTCTCTTCATGGAAACGATACTCTTTATGTTCCAGCAATGATAAAGAAGAGATTAAAAAAAAATCGCAAATTGAACAAAGGAATGGACATCAAATTAGCCAAAACGAATATCAGGAAACAAGTCGGTGGAAGTCTTTTGAGTACAGTATTGACACTTGGAAGATCATTTGCACCAACAATTGCAAAAACGCTTGGACTAAGTGCTTTGGGAGGACTAGCGAGCGAAGGTGCTTCTCAATTGGTTAAAGCGATCTCTGGTAAAGGAGTACAGACTGGTGGTTTAATCATTCCACATAATAAAATCAATGAACTGATGCCATATACAAATATGTTTACAACAAAACAGCAAAGAGATATATTAAATGCCCTTCAATCGGGTTCAGGTGTTCGTATAAAACCGACCAAAACACAATGAGGTGGATTTTTAGGCACTCTGTTAGCTAGCATCGGTATTCCACTAGCTATTGAAGCCATAAAAAAGATGACTGGAAAAGGAGCACCGAGGATAGGTATACCACCTCCTTGGACTAGAAGAGGTAATGGAGCACCTAGAATTGGAATGCCTAAAATACCCCCTCCATTCTACGGGACGTGGAATGATATTTACGGCTCAGGTAAAAAAAAAAAGAACCTCGACCAAAAAAGGAAAAGGACTGCTGTTAGGGAAAGACTCGCCTTTTCGAAACATTCCAATCATAGGAGACATATTGTGAAACCAAAATTTCACAAAAACACCCCTTTGAGTAACCATGATCTAATAAAATGGTGCAAATATTTGAACATACCAATCAATGATGTACTGTCAAGAGATGAAAATGTTCCACATAATCATAAACAGGCGTTATTCATCTACAATCTAGAACCTGCTTATATGAGTGGAAGTCACTGGGTAGCCACTTATGTAAAAGATAACATAATCAATTATTTTGATTCGTTTGGTATGCCCCCATTTCAAGAGATTGTAAATCATGCCAAAAAGAAAAATCTGACTTTGTTACATCAAAACAATCAGATACAAAATATGTACACAACAACATGTGGGTACTTTTGTTTATATTTTTTAAATGAAATGAATAAAGGTAAATCATATTATGATTAATTGAAAGTATTCAACACAAATGATAGAATGAAAAATGAGACATTTATTGAAGGTAAAGGTAAACTCACTTTATTTAACGTCGGTAGTTCCTTCAGCTACGAGGCTGGTATCAAAAATATCTAACTTATGTATATAATGGTCAAATCATATTGTGTCAAAGAAAGGAAACAAACTGAATGGGTTGAACCTTCTGGTTATAAAAAAACGAAAAATGGTAGATTGATGTTCTTTTGTACTTGTGCTTCGTGCGGCATTAAAAAGACCAAATTTGTTAAAAAACAGGGAAACTAAATAGCCTGTCAGAGATGGCAGGCAAAGGGATCATGTCAGATTTAGGTAATACAGCAGCAGAATTATTTTTAACCAAAGGAGTACCTTATCTTGGTAAAAAAGCAGTTGAAATGGGTAGATATTATGGTTCTGAATTAATGAGAGATCCAAAGTTGCAGAAAAAAGCAATCGATTATGGTTTGAGAAAAATGAATCCTCTACTTCATAAAGTCGGTTCTGAAGCTCTCGATCAATTGTCGACGAAGATAAGACCCAAGAAAAAATACACAACAAATAGAAAAGATCTAGACGGTGGTGCTCTTGATATTCACAAAGCTATTGGTAAATTACCAAAACCAAAAAGCGGATGGACACTACCCGGTCATAAATACACAGGACCTTATAATGATTTGGAAAATCAACTGAAGTATGACCCAAAAACTGGTCAAATAGTAGAAATATACGATATACTGACTGGAAGAACTGATGCAATAGCAATGCAACACGTTGTTGATTATTCCGTCTGCAAGGATGATAGAAAATGTAAAAATAAAGCAGATAGAAAACTGGTTCAAGCTTTAGACAACGTACCGTATAATGAAAGACAATGGGGACATTGGTTGGCAAGAAATGTTATCAATACAAAGCAGAAACTAGGTCTCGGAGTTTCAAAAAACGGAAAAAGCCGTCGAGTGAAGAAAACTGGCAAGAAAAATTAGCAGATGAGTTACATACACCCATAAAACGTAATTTTACTCGGCGGCGTGTAATCGTAAATCATATTGATGAAATATGGGCAAGTGATCTAGTTGAAATGCAACAGTTTAGTAAATGGAATAAGGGTTACCGATCTCTTTTAATGGTTATTGATGTTTTCAGTAAATATGGTTGGATTGTCCCATTAAAGGATAAAAAAGGTGAATCTGTCACTGAAGCATTCAAATCAATATTCAAGGAAGGTAGAAAACCACAATATTTATGGGTTGATAAGGGTAAAGAGTTCTATAACAAACACTTGAAGGACTTGTTAGATAAAAATGGGATACTTATGTATTCAACCGAAAATGAAGAAAAGTCCTCAGTGGTTGAAAGATGGAATAGGACAATTAAATCCAAAATGTGGAAGCAGTTTACTGTACAAGGTAATACAATGTATCTCGATATGCTACCCAAACTAGTAAAACAGTACAACAACACAAAACATTCAAGCATAAAGATGACACCTGTTGAAGCATCTGACAAGAGGAATGAAGGAACCGTTTACTTTAATCTATATGGTGATATTGAGACATTATCAGCTAAAGCAAAATTTAAGGTTGGTGATAAGGTTCGAATATCCAAGTATAAACGAAATGTGTTCGACAAGGGTTATACACCAAATTGGACAGAAGAAGTGTTTACAGTTGATAAGATCCAATACACTAATCCAATAACATAAAAACTAAAAGATCTCAGAGGCGAAGATATTCAAGGAAGTTTTTATCAACCTGAATTATTAAAAGCCATACAGGATGTTTTTCGTATTGATAAAGTCATTCGGAGGGACTATAAGAAGAAACAAGCTCTAGTGAAGTGGAAGGGATATAGTAATGACTTCAACAGTTGGATACCATTAAAAGATATTAAAAATATTTAAACTGAAGTTATGTAACATATATTGACATAGCTACAGTATATACTGTAATTGCTACTTTGTAGCCAAAAATATTCAATTGTTTCTGGCTATGTTCAAACGCACGTGTAAAATCGATTTAAAAAATAAAATATATAGGTATATTATTATACCGATATAAAATGGAACTACAAAAGACAAATTATAAAAATGACACACTAAAAGTTGAAATCAATTGTTATATCGATAAGAAAAATGAAATATGGTTTCGCGGAAAAGAAATAGCTTTGATACTGGAATACAAAAACACATGTAAAGCAATCATAGATCATGTTCATAAAGATGACAAAAAATTTATGGTCTGCAAAATAAAGCCAAAAGCAAGGGGTAACAAAACGTTATCCCTTGATGAGAGCCCTGAAACTGGGGGTAACAAAACGTTACCCCTTGCTGAGGACCTTGAAAAAGCCATTGAATGTTTATTCATAAATGAATCTGGTTTTTATTCCCTAATTCTTTCTTCCAAACAACCTAAAGCAAGAGAATTCAAACATTGGGTCACAAGCAAAGTTTTACCATCAATCAGAAAAAAAGGATATTATGACACAAAAAGCAAAAAATTATTGATTGAAAGTGAATATGACTTGCATTGCAAAGTGGTGTCATTTATAAGAGACAAATATTGTGAAGCTCTTATGATCGCTGGTCTAGGTGAAAATCAAAGGAGTCAGAATACAAGATTGTCATCGTGGAGAAAAGGATATATGCCGGGACAGTGTGATCTTATGATTATGAATCCAACAAGCAAATACAATTCTTTGTGCATTGAATTCAAAAGCCCTACAGGTTCATACAATGTGTCTGAGCAACAACTTCATATGAAAAAGATTTATGAGAAAAATAAATGCAAATATATAATGAGCAATTCTTATGATGATGTAATATTTGAAGTCGTCAAACATATGGAAGAAAGCAATAGATACATTAAACGCAGATCAAAAACCATTTAAAAAATATATATAAATGTATATTATATGAACAAGTTTCCGAAAAAAATTCAATCTCAATCTCAATCTGAATCGGAAGAATCTGAAGAATATTCTTTGTATGAAACTGAAGAATCGGAAGAAACTGAAGAATCGGAAGAATCGGAAGAATCGGAAGAATCTGAAGAACATTCCCAAGAATCTGTTTAAACGCACTATATTTAAAAAAATACATATAGTTACATTATATGGAAGAAAAAAAAGTGGAATTCAAAAGAGGTAGACCCAGATTCTACACAGTTGAAGAGAGAAGGAAAAAGAAAACCGACTACATGCTACACAAACCTTGGTATTGTGATATATGCAAAAACGATAAAAATTATACTCTAGCAGGCAAACATTGTCATCTCAGGACTCTAAAACATTACAAAAATGCATTGAAACACAATGAAGAGAATTAATCCATGTTTTCGAAAAGACAGTTCTGATCATTCCATTCATAACTGGCTATTTATTTGCATTTTTTGTTGTGAACATATTTACTGCCATTTTTCATTACTTTATTGCATCTTGAACATTTATATTCTTTGTTTTGCCATTTTTTCACAGATTCCATTTGGTGTTTCTTTTTATCTTCATCTGGTACTTTTCGCGGTCTTTTATTGGCATATTTGAAACAATTATCAGGCATATCTTTTTTTTCTACACACTCAAATTTGTAGTGGCAACCATCATTTTTTGAAACACCTGATTTCACATTATTAATACCATCACATGCCATTTTGACAACACCAGCATTTATTTGAAGATGTTGTTGAATCGCATACATGCTGTTGAAATATAAAACCTCATTAGTATCAATGTTAGTTGCTTTAACACATTTTCTGTTTTCATGATTTCTAGCGACAAATGTATAATCACGATCTGTGTGAGAAGCTGTAAATTACATAAGCGATTATCTTTTCTGTCATTGTTGATATGATCAATGACTTTTCCTTCTGGTATGACACCGTTGAAACATTCCCAAATAAACCTATGAGATTGCATTCCTTTTGGTTTACCACCGTATTTTCTAACAACAACATGTGAATAACCAGGACGATTATTATCACATTTGATTGGTACCTTTTTGATTATATTTATAATATTTCCATTTTTGTCTGAAGCATACAAGTCATAAATTTGATGAACAGAATAAACGCATTCATTAATTTCAATCTTACTCATTATAATATAGTTTTATATATTTTTGTCTTTAAATAGGTTCATGTGCGTACAAGGCTTAAAGAGATGTTACCAAGTAATAATATGTAGTATGAAAAATAAGATGTCACATTATAGTATGAACAAAAAGGATCTCAAAAAACTGAGCAAATCTGAACTAATCGAATTGCTGTTAAAGCAAGATAAAAAACCAGTACCAGCACCAAGGACTATAAAACCAATCAGACTGATCCCAACACCAAGAAAGAGTGTAAATCAAATGGTTCAAGATTATGAACACAACATAATTCTTCCACCACTGGAATTCAGGGACAAACCAGTGCTAGCACCAAGGACTAAAAAACCAGTACCATTACCTAGAACCAAAATACAGCAAACAAACAAAGCTCTGAAAGGATACACAAAGTCTTATGAAATAGATATCAAAAACAACAAAGACCCATTGGTTCAACTAAACAGTACACGAAAGGCTGTTGCTAACCATATTGAAAACATATTAACATCAATGAAAGGGCTCAAGTTTGCTGAAACATTGAGGGTAACATTCGAAAAGGAAACAGGTAGTGAAGAAAGAGTTATTAAAACAGCTTATTTCAACAGTCAACCTCAAACAATAACAAACGACACACAAATTGAACCAGCTTTATCTTCATCAAAACAAGAAATCTTAAATAACATAGCTGTATGGATTTCAGAGGGTTCAGGTTGGACTATTGAATCTATTAACAACCATTATCTTAATGTGGTAAAATATGAACCAATGAAAGGATCTTCTTATATAAAACTACCAACTGAATTGCGAAATAGTGCTAAAGGGTTGATAAATATGAAAAATGAGGATAATGAATGCTTCAGATGGTGTCATATTCGACATTTGAACCCTCAAGACAAATACCCTCAGAGAATCAAAAAAGTTGACAAGCAATTTATTGAAAATTTAGATTATTCAGGAATTCAATTCCCTGTGACTGTGAAACAGTACAACAAAATAGAAAAGCAGAATGAAATAAACATCAATGTTTTCGGTTATGAAGATAAACAACCATATCCAATTCATGTTTCAAAAGAAAAGTATGAAGACCATATTAATTTATTATTAATTACAGAAAACAAAAACAATCACTATGTATTAATCAAAGATTTCAACAAATTCATGTACAATCAAACAAAGCACAAAGAGAGGAAACATTTCTGCATGTATTGTCTTCAATGCTTCAGCTCTGAAAGAGTATTAACTGATCATAAAGAAAACTGTATGCAAGTGAATGGGACACAAGCTATCAAAATGCCAACTAAAGATGATAACATATTAAAATTCAATAATTATCATAAACAACTACAAGTACCATTTGTAATCTACGCTGACTTTGAGGCTATAACTGAAAAAATACATGGTTGCCGACCAAATAATGATAAATCATATACAGAAGCATACCAAAAGCATACAGACTGTGGTTATGGATATAAGGTTGTGTGTTGTTATGATGATAAATACACAAAACCAGTACAAATTTATAGAGGTGAAAAAGCTGTTTACAAATTTATGGAAGCTATGCTGGATGAAGTCAAATATTGCAAGAAGGTTATGAAAAAATATTTCAATAAACCATTGAGAATGACTAAAGATGATGAAGAAAAATTCCAAAAAGCTGATAAATGCCATATATGTGAGAAAGAATACAATAAAACTGATGTAAGAGTAAGAGATCACTGCCATGTGACTGATCAGTACAGAGGATCCGCACATCAAGATTGTAATCTTAACTTTAGAATAACTGATAAAATTCCAGTAATATTTCATAATCTGCGTGGGTATGACAGTCATTTTATAATGCAAGAGATTGGCGAAATAGCTAAAAAACACACATATACAAATAAAAAAGGTGAAAAGTGTCAAATGAATATAAATGTAATTCCTAATAACATGGAGAAATACATGGCTTTCATGCTTGGTAATCATCTGACCTTTATTGATAGTTTTCAATTTATGAGCTCAAGTCTTGACAAACTGGTGAGCAACCTACCAAAAGAAGCATTAATATATACTTCTCAAAAATTCGAAGGTAAAGAGCTTGATTTGATGTCTCAAAAAGGAGTATATCCATACGACTTCATGGATAGCTTTGACAAATTCAATGAAAAGCTGCCATCAAAAGAAGAATTTTACAGTATCTTGAATGATGAACACATTACCGATGAGCAATATAAACATGCTCAGCCTGTATGGGATACATTCTCTCTCAAAAACATGGGTGAGTATCATGACCTGTATCTGAAGTCTGACATCCTTCTGTTAGCAGATGTGTTCGAAAACTTTAGAAAGACCTGTCTGCAATACTATAAACTTGATCCATGTCATTACTTTAGTAGTCCTGGTCTTAGTTGGGATAGTGCGCTGAAAATGACTGATATTAAATTAGAGCTTATGACAGATATAGATATGTTTCAATTCATAGAAAAAGGGATGCGTGGTGGAACAAGTTACATTACCAACCGATATGGAAAAGCAAACAATAA
The DNA here is from genome assembly GCA_949126865.1 of Montipora capitata. Taxonomy (NCBI): domain Eukaryota; kingdom Metazoa; phylum Cnidaria; class Anthozoa; order Scleractinia; family Acroporidae; genus Montipora; species Montipora capitata. The sequence continues at coordinate 2,673,796 of OX421448.1, read as the reverse complement.
ATACATGAAAACATATGATGAAAAGGCGCCCTCAAAGTATATCATGTATCTTGATGCTAATAATCTATATGGTTGGGCTATGAGTCAATACCTTCCAACTGGTGGTTTCAAATGGATGACAGAAAAACAGATAGACAATATAGACTTAGCCAAGTATAAAGAAGACAGCAATAAAGGTTTAATTCTAGAAGTAGACCTGTAGCATATCCAGAAGAACTACATCATCTACATAATGATTACCCGCTAGCACCTGAAAAGGTCAAAGTAATTGAAAATATGTTGTCTGGGTATTGTAAAAACATCGCGAAGAAATATAAAATATCAACTGGTTTAGTTCATAAATTAATACCAACACTAAGCAATAAAGGAAAATACGTGCTCCATTATAGGAACCTACAATTGTACACTGATCTTGGTTTGAAAATAACTAAAGTCCATCGAGTACTAGAGTTCAATCAGTCCGCATGGTTGAAGCAATATATTGACTTTAACACTGAGAAAAGAACTAATGCTAAAAATGCTTTTGAAAAAGACTTCTTCAAGCTTATGAACAACAGTGTATTCGGTAAAACGATGGAAAATATCAGAAAGCGAGTGGATGTTAGATTAGTAACCGATGAAAACAAACTATTAAAAATGGCTGCTAAACCGACATATGTTAGCAGCAAGATCTTTAATGAAAATTTAGTAGCCGTTCATAAGATCAAAGAAACACTAACCTTAAACAGGCCGGCATATGTGGGTATGTGTATCCTTGATCTTAGTAAGACACTAATGTATGACTTCCACTACAATTATATCAAACAAAAATACGACAGCAAAGCAAAATTATTATTTACCGATACCGATAGTCTTACATATGAAATCGAAACTAATGATGTGTATCAAGACTTTTGGAATGATAAAAACAGATTCGACAACAGCGATTATGATCAAGATTCACAATATTTCGATAAGACAAATAAAAAAGTAATCGGCAAATTCAAAGATGAGGCAGCAGGTATACCAATAACCGAATTCGTCGGATTGAGATCGAAAATGTATTCATACATTAAAGATAATGACAAAGGCGGAAAGACTGCAAAGGGAATTAAGAAGAATATCATCCAAAAGAACATCACTCATGAGAATTATAAAAATGTACTATTTAATAACGAACAAATGCATCATACAATGAAAACAATCCGAAGCAACAACCATAAACTTGGAAGCTATGAGCTTAATAAAGTGTCATTATCTTGCTTCGATGACAAGCGGTATATTCACGATAATGGTGCGACAAGTTATGCATACGGACATTATAAAATCAACACACCAAAACAATCTGAATGATAAAGTTTACTTATAAAGTTTACTCATAAAGTTAACTAAAATGCCACGCTATGGTGATTTTTTCTGTTTCATTTACTTATGCGAATATTTAAAAACACTTCATGCATGCAACTTCACAAAATAATTTCACAAATTTGAAAAGTTTCACTGAAATATTTCACAATTGTGAAGTAAAAATGTGAAGTTTTTGATTGGTTAAAATTTTTTGTGACTGTCTCGTGATTCAAAAACAATATAGTTGATGACTCACTTCCTCGGGAAAGTCCCACTGAACTACATCATTGATTTCCTGTTTTTCTAAGAAAGTAACGCAACACTAGCAGTACATAAAAAACATATAGATTTCCAAAATACAGAACAATTACGCTTTGCCATGGCATAAAACCACAAAATCAAAAATATAAAAAACATATAGATTCCAAAATACTAGACCAAAAATACGAGACTAAAAATATTGGAAACATATAGATTATCAAAAATACGAGACCAAAAAATACGAGATCAAAATATTGGAAGCCATTATATGGAAAGTAGTATAGAGTTGGGTTTGGTAACAGATCATTAAAAATGATTCCGTAGTCTTCTAATTTTTTCAAGCAAAATATTGTGATCTACAGTGTCAAATGCTTTTAGACAAGTCTATGAAAACACCCACCGTTATTTCTCTATTATCTAGTGCACAGGATATTTTATGGTGAAGTGGGGAGACCACTCGCCTCCCACCAATGTTTGCTCGGGTTCGATTCCCAGACTCGGCGTCATACGTAGGTTGAGTATTTGGGGTTCTCTACTCTGCACCGAGTGGTTCTTTTCATCCGGGTACTCTGGTTTTCCCCTCTCCTGAACATTTGACTTTATTTGCGTTAATTGTTAATTTTAGTTTACAGTGTTCCCAATTAGTGCTCCAGCGCTAGAAAGACTAGATATTTAATAAGTTGCTTTGCTTTTTTTTTTCCCACAATGCCCAAAAAGTAGAATGAAACATTGCAATAGCCACTTAAAACTGTTGAGCAACGTAAAATAAATACTGAAAAGGGAAATGGAAGCATGGATGGACATAAATGTACAAGATTGAAAAGGATTACATTTGGGTAATCTGAAAAAAGACGGCCCGACGTTTTTCAAATTTATGACAAATCGCCGGGATAAAGGTGGTTTTTTTTTCTTAGAATCATTTCGTTTGTGAGGTAACGCGGATAATTTTATCGGTAAAGGAATTCCAGATTACCATTTTCGAGTTTTAAACTCGTGATTAACTAAAGATTTTCCCGAAACACCCTATAAAACTCCCTTTAAGTGAAATAGTCTGAAAATTGCTCTGACAGAGGTTTTCCTGCATGTCATGCATGTCTAGAGTTTCACTAAGCAAACGTTTATTCTACACACTAAGGAAGGACTGAGCATGTTGCTGCCATTTCATAATTCCTTTGCTTCTCAGTCTAATCTGATGACAGGTCAAACGTTTTTTGGGTGTACATTTGAACCAAATGGTATCGTAAAAGCCGGGAGTTGCGGTGTAGCACTTTTATTTCGCGGGGTTTAATTTTCGTGGATTTTGCGGATAGTACTTGATCCGCAAAAATAATTTCCCGCAGAAAAAAAAAAAAACACCAGCAAAATTTACTCCCGTTAACATACTAAAAATGGCTTTGAATCCACATACAGTGGGGTCCAAAATATCGTTTATTTTCATATTGGCATCGAGAAAAAGCAGTTGGAGCTTGCTACAAACAAAACGAAATGATAAAAGGTTAAGCCAATACTTTTCCAGTCTCTGAGGCATAAGAAACGAACTTTAAGCAGTCAATCAAAAGGTCACGTTAACCTTGCTCGAACGGGTCATCCGAAGGGGCACCATTTTCTAAGGCCTGCAGGATGCCACATTTTTTCCAGCCATTCTCGATGATTGAGGGTTTTTTTTTAACATAAAGTAATAGAAGTTGAAAATAGTCTTGCTGCTTGAAAAGAAAGCCGCAAAAATTGGTTCCCGGCGGAGAATCAGTCAATATATGCACCGCAAAAATTTGTTCCCCAAACTTCAAAAACTCGCCAATCAGCAAAATAAAAGTCCCAAAAATTTTCATACTACACGGTAACAGTACAAGGCAAGCCAAAAGATGAAGAAAAAATGTCATAGTTCTTATATAAAACTCTGAATTTCGAATTATCAGCGAAAGATTAAATATAATCGATTGTAGAAAACACTAAAATTCCTGGGGAAGGGCACGATGTTCTGTCAGAAGGAAGAGATTAATCACGTGCTAGGTAACCACAAAGGTGCACGTGATCACCTTCTGTCAAGGTTCTTGTTTAAAATGAATGAAGAATGTTAATCTTTCGTCGCTTTTGTAGTTAAACAACATACTTTTTAGACAACTTACGTCTTTCGTTTTTTAATTTTGTTGTAATATTTAACTGAATATTTATATTTCATCTGTCGGGTTGGGAACCCTACTTTGTCGGATTATTAACCCTAGACCGGAATCTCATCTGGAACAAAGTTGAAAGAACCTTTTCTTTCAATAATGAAGCAAACAATGGACAACAAGATTTCTTTCAAATAATTGTTGACTAACAAGAATTATTCAATTTTCAAATTGTTTTTTTCCCTGAAGACTGTGCAGAGTTCAGTACAAATAAATAGAATTATATATAGCCAGAAAATTGTACATGTGAACACAGACTTCTCTAGGTGTTCGATTCCGTCTCTGGTATCCAATTCGAAAAAGTTACCAGAGAATTTACTATTTGGTTTCAGTGTGGTACATAACATCACAGTAGTGCTATAGGATACTTCAGGGCACTTTTGACGGTTGGAAATGGAGAGTTCTGATTGGTGGATTCCAATGTTGGCGGGAAAATTCAAATGTTTTTTGGCGGGACATGCCAACGTACGCTAGGGGGACATTCAAATCATGACGTCACAGACACGTGACACTCTGCGAACCCTCAGGAAACAGGTTGGGGTGTTTTGCGTCACCTTATTGGAAATTCGAATTGGGGGGTATTACAGAGACCCAAGCCCCTCACGACCAGAAAGAAAAACAAGACAGGATAGTTTCTTTCCAAATCAAACGATTTAATAATTAGAATCATAAAGGAGTATGTAAAACAAGAAAAAAGCATAAAATAATGTCACACTATGTACAAGATAGTGCCCCGCACATGCACCCTAGTGTATTATCATTATGGTAAAGGCTGATTTGGATGTGGCCGGCCAATGAAAAAACACACTCATCCCACCGGTCACCTCTGAGTAGAGTCTCCTTAAAGTCACCTCAGTTCCGTAGTGTCTCTACTCAGTTTTTTTCTTGGTGCCCCACACACGCACCCCACAACTTGACAGATTAAAATTCGAGGAGCTCCCCGAAGGACATGTCCTCCAAACAGGATGTGTCTGCAAAGAACTCTGCAGCCTTACAAGATCCAACACGGTCTTCACGTTCAAATTGCGCGGCCGCACGAGCCAGATCCAAATCCGGACCTGGACGAACCACTACCTCCCGAAGAGCGTTCTGGATGCGCTGTTCACGCTTCCTGGCCGCTTGACGCTGTTCACGGTCTACCTCCGCTCGCGCCTGAGAACAAGCGCGATTCGCCCCACACGCCGCAATACGATTTGTGCGGCATCAATAACGGGTTCCTCATCCTCCTTTGGCGCTGCTGGGGGTGGTCTCGGCCGTTGTGCTATACGTGTGGATCGTCGTGCAGGTTCGGGGCGGGGTGGTACAAGGTCTTTTAGGTCCCCGACCCCACTGGGACACCTCTTCCCAATTAGGAAGAAAAAGTCCCACACCCCCTCGCCCCACACACAAAACACACAGGAAAATCCAACCAAAACAGATTTTAATGACTACAAGAAGATGGTGCCCCGTACACGCACCCCGTAACTTTGTCTTACATCTCCGCTGGTCACTTCCGAGTAGAGTCTCCTTAAAGTCACGCCAGTTCTTTAGTGGCCCTATTCAGTTTTTTCTTGGTACCCTGCACGCGCAACTTCGCCCTGGGTAGGGCTGCGGAGATAATAAAAGCCTGTAGTAATCTCGGAAACGTTTATCACAGTCTGGGCAATTTTAAGCAAGCCATAGAGTACTCCGAACAAAGTCTTAGTATTGCTAAAGAAGTAGGGCGGGGGGGGGGGGGATAAGACTGTCTCGGTCTTGCTTATTACAATGGAGGTCAGCTTGAAAATGATCTTCTCTTTATCGAACTATATATTACTATTTTTTAAGAAAATTGGAGCAACAAAGTAACAATTAAATTTTCAATAAATTGGCTGCATCTGCGTTCAGAACAAAACAGCCAAAGATCAAAATGGAAGTAGTGAGATACCAAGTGTATCTCCATCTAGACAAACGATACAGTGTGAAAATAAGAGTCTGCAGAACTGTATCACATCGAGTGGCTCTGGAGGAACAGCTGAAGGTGCTTTATCCAAAGAGGAGGAGTACAATGAAGCTTCTCAGAAAGTTGAAATTGATCATGGATCTGGCATCATTGTGAATGCGAACAGTGGGGCAAGTGTTTTAGCCAAACAGGAAATTTAACCTCACCCAAAAGAGTCCATACTGGAGAGAAGTCTTATGAAAGCAAACAGTGTGGCAAGTGTTTTAGCGAAGCACAAAGTTTAAGAACACATGAAAGTGTCCATACTGGAAAGAACAGCGTGTCCTCTTCCCCACAAGAGAAAAAGACTTTTAAAATAGATGTTGACGGACACAGCCTCGCTTGAAAAACGCCAACTTGGGAATTGACAAACCTTTCCACCTTTGTAAACCCAGCCAGTGATTCACATGGAAAACATCCCTCAACAAAGTCAACTTTCTTAGGAAAAACAAGCTGATTAAACAATTAATTCTGAAGAAGGATCACCAAGAGAAAAAGACTTTTAAGCAGCACATTTAAGGGCACATGAAAGAGTCCATACTGGAGAGAAGCCTTTTAAATGCAAACAATGTGGAAGG
>OX421448.1:2617500-2662500 GCA_949126865.1 Montipora capitata | reverse complement strand
CTCTGGGGGAGTCCATTTGGATTTGCGAACTAGAAGTGTTTCAAAAATATCTTTACACTACATTGCATAGCCATAATACCGTAATGACAATTCCAGAAAATCTTCCGCTTACTGACTCAGAGAAATCTGTTCTCAGTAAGGGCCTAAATTTTGTCCCTATTACCAAACGCACTAACGAATTTACTATTAAGCAAGATGTTGAAAAATTCCTTCGCCGCGTTCAATTAAAAGCCTTTTTCCACGACAAAGAGGATGATTCGGACACTTCTAATAAAGATATTTTTGAAACACTTCTAGTTCGCAAATCCAAATGGACTCCCCCAGAGGGACAATTTGCCTCTTTAGATTTTTTCACCAAAAAATGCCGTCACGACATTCACAAACTTAAATTCAATCGCAACACTAAATTTTCCAACCTTTCCTCGGAAGAGTGGGCGGCGCTTAAAAATCTTAGTCAACGCAACGACATAGTTGTCAAATCGGCCGACAAAGGCGGCGCGGTAGTTGTTTCGCGGTCCGACCTTTACCAAAAAGAAGCTTTGCGGCAACTTTCGGATACCTCGTTTTATGCCAAAATCCCTAAAGATCTCACTTCCAAAAATCAAAAACTTGTCAAAGACACCATTCAAAATCTTATAGTTAATCAAGAATTACCGGACACTGCCACTAATCTCATCATCAACACCCCTAGAACTTCGTGCATTTACTTCTTGCCTAAAATTCACAAACCCAATAACCCAGGTCGCCCTATCGTTTCTGCCTGTAGTTGCCCCACCGAACTCATTTCTAGCTACTTAGACAGGATTATGACGCCTATCGTGAAATCTTTGCCATCATACAGTAAAGACAGTACATACGCACTACAAATTTTCCGCGATTTCAATTTCTCCGGCCAAGACAAACTTATTTTCACCATGGACATTACATCTCTATACACAGTCATTCCTAACAGCGAAGGTCTTCAAGCACTTAAACACTTTTTCGATCAACGCACTGTCAAAGAACCTAGCTCGGAAACGCTCCTCCGCCTTGCCGAACTAGTTTTAACGCTTAACTGTTTTTCATTCGCCGGCAACTATTACAAACAAATTAATGGTGTAGCGATGGGCACAAGAATGGGACCTAGCTATGCCAATCTTTTTGTAGGATATGTTGAACACCAATTTTTTAATCAGTACAACGGCCCCAAACCTGAACTCTACGGCCGCTACATCGACGACTGCATCGGCGCTATTTCATCCAGCAGAGAAGAACTCGATCAATTTATAACCTCCGTCAACTCTTTTCATCCGGCTCTTAAATATACCTGGCAAATTTCGGAAACTTCATTGGCTTTCCTAGATATCAAAGTTTCTATTAGAGGCAACGTGCTATGTACTAGTGTGCACTACAAACCTACTGATTCACACCGTTATTTGTTGTATTCATCGTCACATCCATCACATGTCAAGAACTCCATTCCTTATTCTCAATTTCTTAGACTTCGACGTCTATGTAGTGATGACTCCGATTTTTCCAGCAAATCAGAGGAGATGTGCCAGTTCTTCGAGAAACGTGGCTATCCTGTCTCTGTGGTCAAAGCGGGCCATCATCGCGCCCAACAATTTGATCGACAGTCATCACTACAAACGTCACAAAAAGATAAGAATGACAGAATTCCATTCACCCTCACTTTCCATCCTCATAATCTCGCAGTCAAAAGCATCATTCTTAGTAATTTTAAATTACTCCAAAATGATCCCGAGACTGGTAGAATCTTTTCGCAACCTCCACTTATTTCATTCAAACGCGACAAAAACGTAGGCAACTTTTTAGTTAGAAGCGCGCTCAAAACTAACGAGCAACCCGGCACTTTCAAATGCGCGCGCTCACGATGCAAAACTTGTCTTTTCATTGTTAACACTAGCAAGATATCGGGACCTAAGCGATCTGTTAAGATCACCGATCGTTTCACATGTACCTCCGCAAATGTCATTTATTGCATAACCTGCACGTTATGCAATAAATTATACATTGGTGAGACAGGTAGACGACTAGGTGACCGATTCCGCGAACACCTTCGCGATGTTGAGAAGAATGACAAGGATGCATCTAAGCCAGTCGCTCGCCATTTTAATCTGCCTAACCACTCCAAAAAACACATGGCTATCTGCGGCCTTTCCCTACATCTAGGTACGACGGAAAGCCGCAAGAATCTGGAACAAAAATTCATCTTTCAAATCGGCACCCTTAATCCTCACGGTATTAACGAACGCTTTTCATTTAACTAATATATTCCTATTTTTCACGTTGCCATGTTACCACCAATAAGGTAGCTCCTACTCTACTATAAAAACTACACGTAACCCATAATCCCTCGATTCGCTCTGACGAAGGGCTAACGCTCGAAACGTCAGCTTTTAGAATCTCTGTACGGTGGCCAATTTACATTATCAACTCCGTTGATAAAACCAAATTTTTGTATACTACTTCCCCACCGACGCAGCACCACAGTTTCTTTAGAAACTACCCCTTCATCCACTGGTTTTATACAGATCGGACACCCCGATATTACGGACTGTTTCCGTTTGTCGTGGCCAACGAAAAGCTCATATACTTTTTTCGACACCGTTTAATAAGGACAATGCAAAGGACACTTTTCTGTGTCCCGAGTGGCAAACTCTCGTACATCGTCAATTCCACTTTACGGAACGACTGATTATCTGCGTGTGTATTTTCATTATTCACCATATGTGCTCATTGTAGACATGCTCCCCTTTTCTGGACGGGTTATTAAATACGATGTTATTACTAAAACGTTAACAACAGCAGGAAAATAGCGTGACATGTTTGAGAAGTCTTAGGATGTCGTATACTACACATAGTTGTTAGGTATACAAATAATAAGGACAGTAGAAGGACATCGTATGTCACACTTAAGTGAAGCTTTTCCGAATATTAAGTATAAAGACATCATATACTTCATCTTCTTATTACTTAAACAAAGTATACGGACATCGTATATTACAAGTATAGTTATTACGTACACAAAGTATAAGGACGTCGTATACTGAAGAAAATTATTCACAAAAACGACCTAAGTGGTGGCGCAACTCACCAATTTCGCAGAGCTTGAGAGAGGAATGCCCCTAGGATCAGTTGCATAGGAGGAGTAGCACCGGGCCCAAACCCATTTAACGCTGCCGCGTATTTGATGCAAACCTTGGAACCCTCAGAAGAGGCCTCTCACCGATCTTGTTAGGGGAATGCGTTACAAGATCTATTTATTTACACCCACTGGTGGATTTCCATCATTGTGGTTACCGCTCGTGGTCCGAAAGCAACAGCGCATGCGTAACGAATATTATTGTTATTCGCCTTGTTATTCTAGTTTTTTTTCTGCGTTAATAAGGTCATCAAAATGACCCGCGCATCTTTCTGGACTGATGGCGAATGGACCTAAGTTTTCAACCTCTGGAGTTTTGCTCATTGCTCTTATCTTAAGTTGCTCGATATTTGGTTTTACAGAGAAAGATTTTCCTCTTAAAGTAGAGGACGATTGCCCCGACTGCCTAAGAAGAGTTGGATTTATCTCGTCGTTTGATACTGATCTGAAACAAATAAAGCTACGAACGCTGGTTGGAAGCCATGTTGGATTTTAATTGGATCGAAGAACAAAATTTTTCTCTTCAAGATTTAAACTATATCCAAATGCCGAATCGACTTTCCAGCTATTTAATCTTACGGTTAGTGGTGCTATCAACCCGAATCCAGGTCCAGAGGAATGTTCAGTTTGCCAGAAAGTAGTTGCAAGAAATCAAAGAGCACTCTACTGTGACCATTGTGACAAATGCACTTATGTCCAGGTTTGACCCTAATTAGATGCACACCCAATTTTGACATCCAACACAAAGTGTCCCTTTAAGTCTAAGCATTTGCTACCTATTTTCAACAATAAGGTAAGGGAAAAGGTTAGCGTTATTTTTAGCTTTGGGTAAATGCAGCAGTTAATCTTCACTTAAAGAGCAGCATTTGGGGGACACTTTGTGACATAAATTGTCTGTATTCTGAGACACAAGTGATGTTGAAGTTGGCTAGAAGAGCAAGGGGACACTTCGTGACGCTTATTGAAATCCTCGTGCATCTAATTAGGGTCAAACCTGGACATATCTCCTCAGGTGATGATGAAAATCCTTATGAATGGCTTATTAATTAATTATCCATTGGTCGTGGGTCCCTGAAAACAGCTCATATTAATGTTAATGGGGTCTTAACCAAAAGCAAGCTGGATGAAATAAGATTATTACTACAATCAACTGGTTTAGATATCCCAGGAATCACAGAAAGCAAACTAACTAATAAAATCAAAGATCAGGACTTATACAGGATATAAGTTTGTTAGGAGAGATAGACCAAATGAGGATGGAGGTGGTGGCTGTCTGCTATATTACATAGAAGATATGCATTTTACTGAAAACCAAAACTTCTTACCACACGATATTGATAATCTGTAAGCAATCTGGGTGGATATTTTATTTCATTCACAAAGGCTTGCCCTGTCAGTTATGTATCGTCCACCAACAAGTATGTCATTTTATGACACTCTAAACAAGCAGCTGCATTGTGTGACTGGGAGGAGAAAGAACATTTTCATTATGGGTGATTTAAACTCTGACTTGTCCAGGAGGGGAAAGTACAGTGATTCTGGATACCCTAACATTAATTTAAAATGAAGATTAACTAATCGTTTAAATTGACTTAGAGATTTAGCTTCTCTCACATTACAGGGGAGGCTGTTCCATAGGACTGCTCCGCTATAACTAAAGCTGTTTTTCATGAAATTAGTTCGCGGAAACGGGACAAATAGTTTGTTAACAGAGTCCCTCAGGGAATAGCGCGTTTCATTTCGTTAAACAAATTTAGAAGGTAAATATTCAGGAGGAAGACCATTTAATGACTTGTATACCATTAAGGCTTTCGGATCACTCACCGTTTCTAGGAAACCTGGGTACCTACACTCGATAAAAACGAGTCTCGATATAACAACACACGTTTTACGTTATTTCCACCACATTCATGTGCCACCTAAAACGTCGACATTCATGTGATGTATCGAGACTCATTTCTTGTATCGAGACTCGATTCGTTTACCGAGTCAAAATACGACATCATAATACGTGAGCGAATGCATGTCTACAACAGTTGTTCAAAAAGTGTTTTTATCAGGAAAGATCAACTGTGAAATCGTTTAATTTCAATATATACCAAACTTTCCCGCGCGCTGCCAGCTTGAATCATCCTAGAAGTTAGTCTCCTTCGCAGCCGTTATTTGGCTCGTCCCGCAACGTTCCTGAGGAGCGTTGCGTGACGACCCTAATAACGGCTGCGAAGGAGACTACCTAGAAGTCTGCGCCCGCGAAATTCGAAAATGGAAATAGGCGATTGAAGGACTTATTTATCTCTGATGCAAACGCGTTCTTTGAAAAAAAAAATTAAGATTAATTCCTCTTTTTTTCTAGTGGCGGTTCCCTTTGAGAGTTGGGGGACCAGGTCTTGGTATATAATGTTTGTTTGCTTGTTTGTTATTTATTTCCTTGCGCATGCAGGTTGAAGTTTTGGCATCTATTCAGCTGATGTGGACCTGCTATACCCACCCACCCACCCATATACTTACAGAGGACAGCCACAACACCGTATACTACATCTCCTAGCTACTCTTCGCGAATAGTGTGTGAATATGGAAGATATTTGTGAGACGGGGCCTACTGTTTAAAGCCCTTATCCAGCACTTTCTCCTGCCGGAGTCGAACTCCCGCATGGCAGCCCTGTGCTCAACCAAGTGAGCCACAGGTGCGCCAAAAAGATAACTGGAAGAAAAAACTTTCAATCCATAATCAATTACCAATCGTCAACTATTGTTCACATCTATAATACCGCTTAAAATTTTCATTATTTTTGAAATATATGAAGGCATTTGTAATGGCAGGGCAGGCCTTGTTCAGACGCCGCTCCACGTCTGAATCTGTTTAGTACGGCAGTTTTAATTTGGTCTTATCAAAACGTTAGGTTTAGCAACCCATCCCCTATTATCGACATTTCCTAGGTTTCTCTAAATTGATCATTAAGGCCCAGCAACATTCCAGTGAAAATTACGAATTGTCGATAATGGTCATTTCAGAGGTAGAGCATATGCAGCATGATTTTTTTTTTGGTTATTTACATTATGTACAGTGGGCGAGACAGAGGAAGCTCTGCTCTTCCTTACTTGACAATATTACAGTTTAATCTAAAATTAGCTGAAAGTACAATATAATTAGAAATAGGATAAAATGTAAACTACTACATGTACTGTGAAAAATCGATAGCATTATGGAGACACCTGGTTTGAAAAATGTTATTAAAAGTGTAAGGATTAAATAAAATTAGCGGAAAGCTATATACAGTTGTATCATATTCGTTTGTTGGATTACTAATTTTGTTTTATAATTTTAATTGTGAAACGTTTGGAAAAGGAGGGACAAGGGGGTCGGGTGACCTTACCCGGGGGCCAGGGAACCTGCCCCTGCAAGGCTGGTCCGCCGGGCTCGGCCACTATCCCCCATGTCCCTTCTAAAAATAATGACACGTAGCTCGTCGTTTTCTACGCGACAAAGGACGTTCATGTGGGCCCAAGTTTTAAAAAAATCAGGACGGGAGTAGTAGGAATGCGCCGCGGAGATACGCTTTCGCACCCTTGTTTTTATTTTATTGATGACGGCCTGGGCGGGGGTGACCTTCTGTTCGAAAGTGCGAAGGTTCCGCGCCACCAAATCCTGTCCGTAGTCGATCCCGCATTTTCAAAAATACCTTTATTTAACTCTGCCATAGAATATCGCTGTAAGCTGGATTGATAATGTAAGCAAGAGCTTTGATTTTAAAATGTTTAGCTTCATCGTAAAGTTTAGAAAGCGGCCTTTGCAGTGTGTAATAGTGTTTGTTGCCCTTTGATAACACAGCATTATCATATAGAGTTTAAAATAGTGTTCCTGAGCAGCTAGCGGTGAGGACGTCAAGTGGTTAGGTGACGGGTTAATAATGAACATTCCCAGGTTCGAGTCCTACGTACATACACTAGTGTTGTCTTTTAAAATATATATGACCACTTCCCACAATCCATATCAACAAAATTAGTGATATTAGTAAATCCAGAGCAAATTAAGAATAGGGAATGGGTTGAGGATATGTTGGGTGTAGCCTGTTCCAGGCTCCCAGATTGTCGGGAAACCGAAAACAACTGCTTGGGAAAAGCGAGTGGGGGCTTGGGTCGAGGTGAGGCGGGGGAGCCTGTAAGCATCTCTTTGGGCATCATGTAACCTTATCAGAGCTTCTAAAGATATGCCAAAAATTGCAGTACACAGACAAAAACAGCTCTAAGCAAATTAAGAATAAACACTCAGCTCTAAGTTTATACCCCTCCGATGCCTGACTTGAATAACTGCGTGGCCGCCGGTGTATGGTTTATTCAACTATGTGAACTTTATGTCCCCAGAGAGGAGAGAAATGGCGGCATGGTAACAGTAAAAGGTTGGCAGCGCATAAGTTCGCAATTAGCTAGGTCATAGGAAGACGCGGCCTCGTTCTCTGAATGTTAATGGACCCTCTTAATACCCCCAGCATCTTTGTAAAAAAAAATAAAAAATAGAATTTGGGATAGCAGATAGTACCAACCGCGGGGACAAGACGTTGCAATTGATGCCGAGTAAAATACTTCCAGGTAGCAAAATTTAAGTTGAACGTAATGATAATGGTGCGCATTGTTTTATCGTTATCAGTGAAACATGTCTGTTGGTTTTTTTAATGTGGATCAAAATTAAACCGTTTTCAGCATTTTCAAGAAACTTTCACCTTTTTCGAAAATTTCAAAGAATTCGTTTTTTTGCAATTTAAGCTTTCATATACAAAGTAAAGGGTGATTTAAATATCTTTCATTGGTGTTACTTAGTAAATCACAATGAGCAAATCATGTTAAGCAATAATTTGTGTTGTTTCTTAGGTTTCATGCTCTTTTACAAATCATTTTAATAAAGTCCCAAGAAATTATTGAAACTGTGTTGAGGCAACTTAAGAAAGACCTTATTCTTTTTAACTTTTTTGTTTCAGCCACGAACTGATGAACCAACCAGTTGCACTGATATGTGGTCACAGTTCCTGCCGCGCGTGCATGTTGGCCCTCATCAGGAGTGGAGGCAATCGACCCATAAAGTGCCCACTCTGTAGAATGTTAATAGCCGACCGCGACTTCCGTGTCAGTATCGTTGTCAGTTCAGTGATCGATAGGGTAGAAGTGCGATGTACTAACGAAGGTTGCTCATGGGTTGGACAATCCAAACAGAAGGAAGCGCATTACAAGAGTTGCCCTTTCCTTGTACAAAGTTGCCAACATGGTTGCTCTGGTTCCTTCCATAGAAGATCACTACAAGACCATCTTGCTCTATGCCCCTACTTCAAAATAACATGCACGCATTGCCTTGGAAAATTCCCCCGCTTTTGCCTTGAAAGTCACGAGGAAGGCTGCGCTGAAAAACCGAAACCATGTCCACTAAATTGTGGTAAAAATTTACCGAGGTTAGTAAACAATTAATAAATCTTCCGTCTTCAGGTTTCTCTTGAACTTCCTTTTGTACCCGAATTTGCATCATCTATTTATATCTTCATATATAGTTTTTTAACCCTTTACAAGAATGACGCCTGACAATGAGTTATGGGCTCGTGGTAGCTATATGTCTAATCAGGTGTTTAAATCGATCTCTGCCTCCAACCCAGGTCACACATACATCTTCATCTGCAAGACTGTTGGAAGAGAATGGTGAAATGCAGGATTTTGGGTTGCAACGTGGTCTACCGTCTGGGTAGACAATATATGCACGACCAGGAGTGCTATCAGCGTCACCAGGAGTTTTTGGAATGTGACGTTGAGAAACTGCGATGTGCAATTTTTGAAAAGGTCAGCACGATTATTTCCATTGGATCGAACGATTGAATTTTAACGTAAATGATCCCGAATACAAGAGTTCGCATTAATAATGCAATTGCAATGTTGCTTTTGATCTTTGATTTCCAGGCTGACGAGTCGGTGCGTATACGACGGAACATTTTTAAACGGAACTGCTTCAGATGGACGTTAAAGCCAACTGACTACGCGCAACGTCACACAGAAAACATCAAGAGTCCGTTGTTTGGGTTTGACAGGAAAATGTTCACCTGCGTGTGGGCCCAAAATTGTTCAAAATTTATTTTAAAAGTTGAAGTTAGTTCCGCCCCTGTTACATTACGGGCAAGGTAAGCATGAAATCAGTAAACAATCCAAGGTTTAGACGTGGGACATACCTTTTTGATTTAAGGCTAAATATACTTCAACACTTCCACATTTCTTAGGACTTGCTCCATAAATAAGAATGCCAGGAAAATAACGATGCCGATGACAGCATAACAGTTTTTGTAATATATGCATTTAAAATTAGGATTTTGCCTGGGGGTGGGGCCAAGTTCTACACAGTCGTACCCTTTGTGATTTGGTAATCCTTCGTAGCCAAAACGAGGGCATCTCAAGGCACCAAACTTGGAAGTTATTTTAATTTTTGTTTCATTGAAAACATGTAAAAAGGCTAGCTTTTGAAAATAAGCTGATCGAATTTTTGCAATTACCTAGAACTTTACGGGAAGTTTGATGCACTTTATAGCAAGCGGTCGCCCGTTCATCCCAGCCTTCAAGGCGATTTGGTGCGGGAGAGCCGCTGTTTTGGGCTTGGTGGGCAAAACTAGCTACCTTAACTTGCGATAGGAGTAGCATTTCCGGATCTTACACGCTAATCTAACTTGCCGGATGTTTATCTTACAGATTTGCTGTTGTGCAGGAGGGACAAGTTCTTCAAATTTTCTCCAGCAGAGGAGCGACAACTCTTCGAGAAGGCCAAGTGGCTGGTACCGCAGTCGATCTTGCACCGTTTAAAGAGGATCAAGATTTAGACATTAAAATAATTGTAATTACATTTACTCATAGTTGAATAGTTACATCTGACGGCGCGTTTCAAAGCACGAAAGTAAGAATCCTGGACATATTGAAAAAAATGCCGAATCAGAATATATAAATTACTACAACCAAACCACCTATAAGTAGGGCGGCAACTTTAGTTTGCTATCTTACATTATACTGGATTGACCTTTTTAAAAAATATTTCGTAACGTTAATTTCACCGAATTACAAATCTGGGTTCTGATTTCCTGAAGAAACGCACAGCTCAAAGATCTACGACAGGCGCCGCGGTTAACAAAAAAGTTTCTTTACAAAAGATTGCAAGTTAAAATATCATTATCTAATTTATTCAACTTAAAAAAACTTAAAGATCTAAATTGAGATGTGTTCATTTAAGGAAAAAATAGTGAGTTCCCTGAGATTCTCTTAAACTCCAATTTTGTAACTAATTAGAACTTCGTAATTAAAAATCTATCATGATTGTTGGAAAAAAAATTTCAACATTTGAAAAAAAAACTAATTAAAAAAAAAAAAAAATCAACTAATTTTCGCAGTTCTTTTGTTACCTCGATTAGTTATGGTCGCCTCCTGTCGCAAAGCAGGCTGTTTGATAATTAATAGACTTTTGCTGATATATAAAGTTATCTTATTCATAGAAGAAGTTATGTGTGATCTGTGAACTTCAGTGGAAAGGTTATGATGGCTAACTGAACCCGCGCTTATCACCTAGTCTAGCTAGAAGCACGCCAGAACAATGTCGACCAAGCGCAAAACTAATCTGTGATGAACAATGAACATTGAATCGAAGAGAACTTGATTACGTAATTAAGCTTTTGTTCTGACTTGGATAAGATACGTTTCTGTTCTGTTTCATTTATCGAGTTTTACGCCCCTGTCTTCATGTACTATTGTTCACAGTTTGAATCAATTATATAACTAGCCATTCCCGTGTTTTTTAACCGGTTTTACAACTGTACACGTGAATTGTACCCTTATCAGAGAACGCCCCTTAAGTTTTTGTGGAGTTGGAGTTAGGAGATCTTCGGAGCAACACTGGGGTTTTCAGAGCAGTTTTATCTTTTTCGGAGTTACGTAACGTTGGAGTTTCTTTAGCCCTTTAAACAGGATCAGACGTAAGTTTCGGCCTATTATATGTAGCTTTCGTTTTGCTTTCAATTTGTTTCTTTTGTGATTAGTCTTAGCCCCTTTTTTTTGATCTCGTGCATTGTAATTTCCCCTTTTAGTTTTCACCGCATGTGTACAATAATTCAGACGAGTTGGTGTTCAAATTAAACGCTGTTGAGTCAACTTGTGCTGTTGAGTTCTATACTGTGGTTGACACTTCCCGATCTCCAGTGCACAACATCCCGTGTCCGCTGCACTGGGTACGCGACAGTGAAAAGTCTGTGGATAAAATCAACGAATGGAGGTAAGCGGTATCATACTTTAAACCCGGAGCCATCGAGAATGACGAGCCCAGGAAAAGAATGGCTGAACGTAGAAGGAGCGAAGGAGAGCGGAGCCAGGAGCAAAAGAGAGAGGAAACCCACACAAAAGGCTCTACAAAGCGCGGTAGAACTTAAACGGAGGCAAATCCTTAGATCGCGTAAAAAGCTCCTTAGTGTTATGCAATCAGTAGAAGGGCTAAGTGATGACAGCCATATTGATACTGTAGCGCGTGACCTTACGCTCGCCTCGGAGGAGTTTGCAAGATTGTTGCAGGAGTTAATTGGCCTGTACGAGCAAGATTCACGCGGCGATTACTTAGAAGAGGCTCAACTTAGTGAAGAGAACGAGACCCTTAACCGAGCCCTCTTACTTTTAGACAGCCTAAAGAATAGAATTACTAGACAATCCAACAAATTGTTGGAGACAAGATCTGTGTGTTCTCGTCTTTCCTCGCGCCATTCGTCAGCCTCAAAAACTAGCAGCACTACCGCTAGATTGCAAGCGCTAGCCGAAGCTAAAGCGGCAAGAGAAGAAGCTCAGTACACGCGGCTAATAGCGCAAAAAGAACTTGAACGCAGGACACGCGAAGCAGAAGCGCAGAAAATTCGACAACAGGAGATAGCGCAATTCGAAAGGGAGATCGCGATTCTGGGAGCAGACAAAAAAGCCGCGATAGCGAACGCTAAACTTAAAGTTTTCGAGGAGGCTCTTCTAGAAGAAGAACTTGAAAAAGATTTCAAATTACCAGAGTTAGAAGTTCCCAAAATCAAAGCAGAGGAGAGGACTACCCAGTGGGTACATTCCAACCCCCTAACCACGGGAAAGGTATCACGTTCCGAGCGAAATCACGAGCCGTTAAGCACGCCAAAACAAATAATGCTCCCATTGCGCCCACCCCCGAAGAAAGAAAATCAGAGAAAACAGATCTCCTCCCTGAACTTCGCGTCCAAAACCCAGATCTGCCTCGGCAGCAACCAACAGATGAGGATTGTGTAGTGCCACAAAATACCATTTTCAATCGGCAACCACTTATATCCTCGACCCCTTTGAAAGATATCAACGGAAGTCAGCTGATAGATTCGCTTACAGTCGCAAATCAACAGATAGTTGCCGGCCTAGCGAGACAAAATCTCCCAAAATGCCAGCCTGACATATTCTCTGGGGACCCTACCCTCTTCCATCCCTGGAAAACCGCCTTCAAAGCTATGCTGTTAGACGCTGATGTATCCCCAACTCAGGAGATAAACTATTTAAGAAGCTTTACTAGCGGGAAGCCACAACGCCTAGTTGATAACTACCGGAAGCGGCAAATGCGCGACCCCGTTGCGTTACTAAAGGAGTTGTGGGACGAACTAGAAAGGCGTTTCGGGAGCGTCGCCGTGATTAGTAATACATTGTTAGAGCGATTACGGGACGCGGCGACCTTTGGTGAGCGAGAACACGATAATCTACAGCTGTTCGCAGATCTTTGCGCGGATATCGAAAGTCAAGTGACTTATCTTCCCGGACTTGCGTGCCTCAACTATCCTAACGCCATGCAGCCAATTACCGAGAAGTTGCCACGGTTTATCCGCGCCAAATGGGAGAAAGAAATAGCCTGTTACTCGAACAGCAACGGCGGAGCGTATCCCCCCTTCTCCAGATTTTCTAAAATAGTCCAGGAGCAATCAAAGATAAAGAACGATCCAAACGTTCTGGCCGGTAAAGCAGCTAGCCCCACCCAGGTTTCAACACCTAAACCACGCAAAGAAAAGAAAACGCTTAAAACGGAGACTCAGCCCGCAGCTGGAAAGGACGACGCCGGAGAGGATAGGAGAGAGACCCCTGAAAAAAGAGAAAATAAGACTAAACATTGCCCGTATCACGAAAGGGACGGACACAATCTGCACGAGTGTAAAGCGTTCACAGCGAAACCCCTGGAAGAACGTACGGAGTGGATTAAAGACGCCCACCTATGCTTTCGCTGTTTCAGCCCCTACCACGTCGCGAGCCGGTGTAACACCCCGGTACAGTGCGCTATCTGCGGAGACAAGCGCCACAGCGCCGTATTGCATAAGGAGAAGCGGCCACCTTCTAAACCGGAAAATGAAGCAGTCAACCCAAAATGTACCGTACTCTGTGGATCTACAGGAGGCGTGTCCTGCAGCAAAACTCTGCTCGTGGACGTCTATAGCCGGCGTAACCCACACCTCGCTAAGCGCGTCTATGCTATCGTTGATGAGCAGAGCAACAGTTCCCTCGTCACTAGTGAACTAGCCGACGACCTTGGAGCGGACGGACCCTTAGAAAAATACTTATTGTCCACGTGCAGCGGCGAGAAAGAGGAGAAGTATGGTCGAAGGGTGGCAGGCATTACAGTACGTTCACTTAGCGGAGCAGAGTTCGCCGCGCCGACCCTCACCGAGTGCGATACCATCCCACAAGACAAGAGCGAAATCCCTACCCCAGACATAGCGAGAAGTTTCCCACATCTAAAGGCCATAGCGCACGAAATACCTCCCATAAACGAGACAGCCAAGATTCACCTCCTACTTGGCCGAGACGCACCGGAGCTTTTAAAAGTCAGAGAGTTCAGAAATGGCCCGAAAGGAGCCCCCTGGGCCCAGCGACTGGCCCTCGGCTGGACCATCAGTGGTCAAATGTGCCTTGACTTCGCCAGTGGTCCCGCACACGTCCTCACTCGCCTCACCAGCCTGTCCACTGTTACGGAGAAAGAACCTGACACCGGAAGCAGAATTTACGAGCTAGTACCTTGCCCCAACCAGATCAAGGTTACAGACCCCCTCTTGGAGCGTGCCACTGACGACATATTTAGGAAGACACGAGATGACAACGAGCCTGGTCTCTCCCGCGAGGACCGCAAGTTTCTAGAGATACTGGATAGGGGTATACACAAGAACGCAAAGGGAAACTGGGAGATGCCTCTACCGTTCCGTAACGAGCGCCAGACTATGCCAAACAATCGAGATCAAGCAATGCAGCGCCTACAAGGGCTTCTCAAGACATTTGCCAGGAAACCCGAAATGAAAGCAGACTATCTGGAGTTTATGGGAAAAATAATCGACAAAGGCCATGCCTCAGCTATCCCAAGTAAAGAAGTCCCGTCTCCTCCCGGCCGTTCCTGGTACTTACCGCATTTTGCGACTTATCACAATACAAAGCGCACCATTTGCGTCGTATTCGATTCCAGTTGCGAGTTTGGTGGAATTTCGTTAAACAAAGTACTTTTATCAGGCCCTGACCTGATGAACAACCTCATTGGAGTCCTCATGCGCTTTCGCAAGGAGAATATAGCAGTGATGTGCGACGTCGAGCAAATGTTTCATTCATTCTACGTCGACCCACCACATAGAGACTTCCTTCGTTTCCTATGGTTCGAGAGTAACGATCCGTCAAAGCCCATCATAGAATATCGGATGAATGTACACCTATTTGGCAATGGACCTAGTCCCGCAGTCGCTACCTACGGCCTACGCAGAACAGCCATTGACGGCGAGGAGGAGTACGGCGAGGAGGCCAAAAAGTTCATTTGCCGTAACTTTTACGTCGATGATGGTTTGACCTCGCTTTCATCTATTCAAGGAGCGACAGACCTGGTTAAGAGTGCACAAGCCACCCTAGCCACAGCTAACCTTCGACTTCACAAAGTAGTATCTAACTCTGTGGAAGTCATGGAAGCCTTCCCGGCCGAAGACCGAGCAAAGGACGTGCGCGACCTGGATTTACGCCACGACAGCTTGCCGGCTCAACGCACACTCGGGGTATTCTGGGACCTGGAGACAGACGCCTTCACCTTTAAGGTATCCTTGCCGGAGAAGCCATTCACAAGGAGAGGAGTATTGTCCATCGTCAACTCTGTGTACGACCCGCTTGGCTTCGCAGTATCTGCTATACTTGAAGGGAGAAAAATACTGCAGCAGCTTGTCCATATGGGAGAACGGACAAAGGAGAACAATACCCCCCTGGCCTGGGACGACCCTCTGCCTACCACGATGATAAATCGGTGGACGCGTTGGAGAGACTCTCTCGTAGAGTTGCAGAACCTTTCCGTGCCTCGCTGCTACCGCCCTAAAGATTTCGGCAGCATGACAAGAGCGGAGCTACACGCCTTTTCCGACGCAAGTCAGGACGCTATTGGAGCCGCAGTCTACCTTCGCCAGTTCAACGAAGCAAACGAAGTGACTATAGCTCTCGTCTACGGCCAAGCAAGAGTCGCCCCGTTAAATCCGACGAGTATACCGCGTCTAGAACTGTGCGGAGCGGTCTTAGCTGTTCAAGCAGCCCAGAGAGTTATAAAAGAAATCGATCTGAAGATTTCTGATGTGATATACTACACCGATTCGAAAGTGGTACTCGGCTACGTTACTAACGAGAGTCGACGGTTCTATGTGTACGTAGCCAACCGAGTCGAGCTGATTAGGAGCATGTCTACCCCGGAACAGTGGAGATATGTGGAGACCGATTTGAACCCGGCGGACCTAGCAACGCGCGGAGTTCCCTCAAGCAAGCTAATGGAGACGAACTGGCTGGTAGGCCCGGAATTCCTACGCAAACCGGAGAGAACCCTCCCAACCAATGAAACGTTCGCGCTCGGTGCAAGCGATCCTGAAGTGCGAAAAGCAGTGTTCAGCGCCAGTGTAAATACGCACGAAGAGGAAGAGCCAGGCCTTGGAGCAGGGAGGTTCAAGAAATTCTCTTCATTGAAATCTCTGCAGCGAGCAGTCGCTAACCTAATTGTCATTGTCACAGAATTCAAACACCGGAGAGACGTTAAAGCAGAAAGTGTTAACCTCAGGAGCGAAGCGCGTAATACACAATGCAAACTCAGACCCCCGACAGTGGAGGAATGGGATCAAGCCCTGCGCGTCATAATCAGCTGCACGCAGAGAGAGGCGTTCAGCGGGTTGTTAAGCGACACCAGAAAAGAACCTGAGCTACCGAGAGAGATCCAAAGTAGCGCCAAAAAGGCTCTCAAAGGCTCGCAGCTGTACCGTCTCGATCCCTTTCTAGACAGCCACGGGATCCTCCGCGTCGGAGGCAGATTAAGGAGAGCTCGGATGGAGTATAATGAGAAGCACCCGATCATACTACCGAAGCGTCACTATGTCTCACAGCTAGTAGCTAAACACTATCATCATGAAGTACACCACCAAGGGAGACAGATTACTGGAGGTGCAATTAGACAAGCAGGTTTCTGGGTTATTGGAGGCCATGACGTAGTCACGAAGGTCATCGGAGCCTGCGTCCTTTGTAAGAAGCTGAGAGGACCACACCTAGAACAGCGTATGGCCGACCTCCCGCTAGATAGAACTGAAGTCTGTCCCCCCTTTACCAACGTAGGATTTGATGTCTTTGGCCCCTGGGCAGTGCAAACGCGTAAGACTAGAAGAGGAGGAGTAAACGCCAAGCGTTGGGGCCTAGTGTTCACGTGCCTGAGCAGCAGAGCCATCCACATCGAAATCTTAGAAGCTATGGACTCCAGCGCCTTTATCTGTGCATTGAGGAGGTTCTTCGCACTACGAGGCCACGCTAAACTCCTCAGGTGCGACCGGGGTACAAATTTCGTTGGAGCTAAGACGGAGCTTGACGCAGCGGCATCCGAGTTAGATGAGAAGAAAGTGGAGAAGTTCGTAACGGAGTGCAGTTGCAAGTGGGAGTTTAACCCTCCCCATGCATCACATTTTGGCGGTGTGTGGGAGAGGCAGATTAATACAATTCGCCGTGTATTGGATGCTATGTTCGCTGAGTTAGGTCAGAGTCAGCTTACACACGAATTGCTGGTGACTCTGATGGCCGAAGTTGTAGCCATTGTGAACGCCAGGCCGATAGCAGCACTGCCGTCCGACACAGATGACCCGCAGCCTCTGTCCCCTGCGATGTTACTCACTATGAAGACACGCCCACCCGGACCCCCTCCAGGTCAGTTCATGCGGACGGATATCTACGCGCGCCGTCGATGGAGACGAGTCCAGTTCCTTGCGGAACAATTTTGGACCAGGTGGAGGAGAGAGTACTTGCAGAACCTACAGCCGCGACAAAAGTGGATGGAGACGCGGCGAGACCTCTGTGTGGGAGATATCGTTCTCGTGCGAGACGAATCACAACACCGTAACGATTGGCCACTGGGACGAGTGTTGGAAGTCCTAAGGAGTGATGACGGCAGAGTGAGGAAAGTCAAAGTAAACGTTGTCAGAGCCGGAGAAAGGAAAACGTACCTTAGACCGATTAAGGAGCTGGTTCTACTCCTGACCGACACAGCTGATCCAGACTAGCAGTAAACGCCATGACAATATGAGTAGCAAGGATAAGAATCCTTGGGCGAGGAGTGTGATGAACAATGAACATTGAATCGAAGAGAACTTGATTACGTAATTAAGCTTTTGTTCTGACTTGGATAAGATACGTTTCTGTTCTGTTTCATTTATCGAGTTTTACGCCCCTGTCTTCATGTACTATTGTTCACAGTTTGAATCAATTATATAACTAGCCATTCCCGTGTTTTTTAACCGGTTTTACAACTGTACACGTGAATTGTACCCTTATCAGAGAACGCCCCTTAAGTTTTTGTGGAGTTGGAGTTAGGAGATCTTCGGAGCAACACTGGGGTTTTCAGAGCAGTTTTATCTTTTTCGGAGTTACGTAACGTTGGAGTTTCTTTAGCCCTTTAAACAGGATCAGACGTAAGTTTCGGCCTATTATATGTAGCTTTCGTTTTGCTTTCAATTTGTTTCTTTTGTGATTAGTCTTAGCCCCTTTTTTTTGATCTCGTGCATTGTAATTTCCCCTTTTAGTTTTCACCGCATGTGTACAATAATTCAGACGAGTTGGTGTTCAAATTAAACGCTGTTGAGTCAACTTGTGCTGTTGAGTTCTATACTGTGGTTGACACTTCCCGATCTCCAGTGCACAACATCCCGTGTCCGCTGCACTGGGTACGCGACATAATCTATCCGTAAAAAGAATGATGATATGTCAGTGTCAATGAACGCTGTGTTCGGCAAAGAAAACAAGATGTGGTTGCAGGTCGCATTTGCAGTATTTTTAAGCAAAGAGAAAAGAAGGAGTCTCTCCATTTTTCTCTCAAAACGTGCTTGCAAAAGTTCCACTAGAAGTAAGTTATCCCCACTCCTTATTATGAATCGCGTAGGCAAAAGTTATTACTACAGAACGCCACATGACAAAAGTGGGGCACCCAACGTCAATTTTCGGAAAATATCTGTTCGGTAGACGATTTGAGATCTGGAATTTTCGGAACATTTGTTGTAAAATTCCTTGCTTGTCTGCCTGTCCTGGGATTTTCGAACATCTAAAACATGGCATAATTGCCTATCTTTAACGTATTTTTACCCTCAAAAGGTCTCCTAGAATTTTCGGGAGCCTTTTTTCTGGCGGAAATTTTCGACACGCTTCCATTATTTTGATCCCTATAATTTTCGGATCACTAGACTTTCAGCTAGGGAATCCGAACAGATGAAAATTTTTTAGCGGATAAAAACACGCCTATATCTAACGTTGAAATACGAAAACACGTTTAACAATGCTATGGGCGCATTCTTTTGGGACTCAGGTTATTCTTATTCCGGTTGACGAATAAAAGAATACACGAAATACCAATTCCCAGAAGAACACATCTGCCGAATTGGTCCCAAAGAACACGATTACCATATATTCGGAGTATTCCTATTCCGGAATAGCCCCAAAAGAACGCTTCCTATGTTTTACTGGTTTTGAACTATATTCTCGTTGGGTGCCCCTGACCAAAGCAGATTACTGAAAATAATGATTCTCAACTGCTGAGGATTATATGGAGTTGTTTCCATGAGCAAGTAAGCAAGATAAAGAAACCAAAGACCCGAGAAACGTCCCAAGGCATCACTCGAATAACGCTCTTTTCAATGATACTTCAGAGATAAGTAAAAATTATTAGTCCACGTGACATCCAGCCTTCCATGTCACTGATGGGAAAGTTATTTCAAGCCCTTTTTTTAAATCCGTTTTTTAAATATCTCAATACGTTACTGGGTATACATGTAATGGATTTGGACTATTTAACTTGCTTGCAACCTTTGCTTTTTGTCGAAAAGCTTTAATGTGGAACTCTGGTTGCCAAGCCCTAAAAAGCTGGACGCCCCAACGAAAATACTAGTTGCTCTGTGATAAAGTGAAAAAGGGAAAATCAAAAGAAGTCTATTGAAGTGATTGATTAATGACGTTTTTCATAAATGACAATTAACAGACCCGCCAGCAAGGATTAGTTATTAATGAGTAGCCGATTGCTTTTTACTACTCAGACGAAACCCTGCTCTCGGTTATCTTTCTTGAGAAAGATATGAAAAAATTAAAAGATAAACGGCTTTAATCATAAACGATCACACTTTTTTTATTAGTGAAGTGACATCCTGCGGTTTCCAAGCCTATTGTTTAACCTACCACCTACAGATAAGTTCCAGCAAAAGATTACTCAGTCCGTGTGATCGTATTTCCTACACATCCGTTTCGTTATTCAGAAGATTCTGC
The DNA here is from genome assembly GCA_949126865.1 of Montipora capitata. Lineage (NCBI taxonomy): Eukaryota > Metazoa > Cnidaria > Anthozoa > Scleractinia > Acroporidae > Montipora > Montipora capitata. Next base: position 2,642,543 of record OX421448.1, on the reverse strand, counting down.
TTAAAATCCATCGTTTTAAAACGCTTTCCAAAAAATCAAAATAGATGGACCTGCGCTATTTTACACTACTGAGACAATCTTCATCAAGGAGGATCATACGATGGCTTCAACGACGATCGCTCCTGCCGAACCCTTTGCACTGTGGTGGATGCTGTCAAGATATGGTAATGGTGGAAAAGTCAGAAACTCATATCGATGGATTTCAATGGTAAGAGTGCATTCCGACATATTCTTTTTCACGAAACTTAACGCATGAAAGCCATGTGTATTTGAACCTCGGAGGTAATCAAGTTAAGATGCTGATAATCGTTATTAATTAACATTACTTGAGCAGTAACGTTATTGATTTTTTCCAGGCTTTCCTTTCCTTTACTGCACGAGTAACGTTAATTGATAACTGTGGTGATCAGCATCTTAACTTTATATTGTTCCCATACGAAACATACTTATTGAAGAGGATATACTCAAATCGATATGACGTCGAATGCGGAGTAAATGAAATAGGATTGGCAAAACGATCGCAGCCTACCTTCAAATGATGAAATACCCGTGAAATCAGAGTAGACCAAGTGTCTAGTCTGAAAACTACTTCCAGCTAAAAGTTAATAATGTTTTAAAATTGATTATTTCATCTTTGTCATTATTTCATTTAATAGTTATTGCATCTACTATCCCTTATGATAATTTTACCCGGTTGTTTGATTTGAGTACATTCTATTTTCTTGCGACGACATTCTCGTTACCGGAGCCCTCTTCTCTTTTGGTCAGCACCAAGAACCCTGATTCTGGCCAATTAGTTGTAGAGAATGTCTTAGCCTGCGAACAGGTCCAGGTTTGGTATAGGGCGAGTGGAACGAGCCTACAATAGAGCGGTCTGTTGATGAGGGACTGCACAGGCATCCCACTAGCTTCGTTCGCGGTTTCACCCATCGACTCCCACTCGTTTCTCTCGTCGAATTTTTTTCGTTGCCTGTTTGCAGGCAACGGATGTCTATTTTTGTAACAGTTTACGACCAATGTTGTTTCAAATTTTTGCGCTTGCGTAGACGAGCCGCAAGTTTGTGATTTGCGGACTTCCTGCTTTGGCCTGTTGCCAGTGTCCTTGATCTTGACGCTGATAAGTGGACGCTGACTAAAAGGAAAGCGGGCTCTGGAGACGAGACTGTTGCAAGCACGGAGTACTTAGTTCCCAGGGAAGGAAAAAGGGGTCGAGGATGGCAAATAGGCAAACACATTTTTATTCTGATTTCAGCTACCTTAAAAGCAGAGCATTTATATGGAGCATGCAAGTGGCGTATAGTTGTAACAGAAAGTTGCATTCACTTGTTCATTCACTCATCGCTATCTTGAGTTACAGTCACCGCGAGATCGGGAGCCGTTCTGATCACTAAAAAAGATATCAAAAAAAGTTGCCTTTGCACTAGACAAGTTCACTAGATTAAGGTACAAAAACGTTTCCAGGCTGGACTATATGCACTTCAAAGGATATCCTTTGTGCATTTCGCAACCGGTTTAGATTTATGAAAAGGAAGAAGTCGCGCTGTGGTTGCGCTCATACAGTACCTTGTTTTTATTTACAGGAGGTGCAAAACCTGTCGCAAAAAGAGAAGTATAAGAACAAATAGCTTCTTCGCTTGCTTCCCAAAAATAGCACTTGGGGATTTAATCTTTATGTGCTATTTTTGGTCTGTTGACAGCTCCCGCAGGGATACAGCAAGAATGATGGGCATAAACAAAAATCTTGCGTGTAGGGTATTTCGTTGCCTTGAGGACGTTTGCTCAAGAGATGTGGAGGTGAACCCAATCATTCCTTTTGTTGGTACGTCTGTTGTAAAGTGCGACGAAAGCAAATTCAATCATAAAGCTAAGGTAAAGTTCTTGGTTTTTGTAGATTACTGTAGTTATCGTATACTAATCTGGAACGATAGACAGTATGAGAGAAACAATGAGCATAAGTGCCACACACACCTAACGCATGTAGGCACCCTGAAATAGGTTTACCCAGATGGTAACAAATCGTTTCGTTATTATATCAGTTATTATCATTATACTTTGCTTGTGTTTTGGTTCCTTTGTGATTGTGCTTGTGCTTTTGATCATTTTTTTCGATTGCAAAAGGTTAAAATCGAGCACTCTTTGATTCAGTTCAACAGGGGAAGAAGGGCAGCAGACTTGTGGGTGTTTGGAGTCATCAGTTGTGCGACTCAACCTGCGAGGGGATACTACCAGGTAGTGGATAGAAGAGATCGCGAAACTCTCCTTCCAATATTGGCCCAATGTCTTCAACCAGGGAGCGAGGTTCACACCGACGACTGGGGTGCATACTACAACCTCACCAGGCACTTGCCCATCCATGTGGCGCGACACAGGGTTGTAGTACACGCGGATAATTTTGTAGATCCCGTAAGTGGAATACACACTCAAGAGGTTGAATCGGCTTGGGCGAACCTGAAACTTGCCGTGAAGAAGAAAAGGGGCATCAATCGCGAGGATCTCCAATCCTTTTTAAACGACCGAATGTGGAGGGAGTGGAGAGGTGGCGAAAACATCATTACGAGCTTTTGGCCAGTGTTAGCCTCGCAATATCCCAACTCCGTTTGTTGATTATTAGTCAGCACCTAAGGATCTGGAGACCTCTAGCTGTAACCGCAATATTAGCAGTCCAAGTTGATGCCCATTTTTTGTAATCCTTCGAATACCAATATTAGAAGATGAGACTTTCTCATTTACACTGGGACAAACGGCTTGGCAAAAGATTCGAATAAGAAAAAAAAAAACTTCTGGTTGCCGTCCGTAACGGAAAATCGGCTTTGCTTTATCTCCCTAACAATTGCGAAATATGTATTTTGAGAAGCGGACGACATCCGGAAGAAAACATTTTGCGTGCCAGGGCTTTAGTGTCTCCAAGATTTTTATACTAATCATATCTAATGGAGAAAAGATATTCAGCAATGTAAATGTGGTTTTGTAAAGACAAGTTAAACGGGTGCTTGCAAAAGGGATTGCAGCTCTGGTAATAAGTTGAGGTCATAAAGGGGCTAGTATTATGGGTCTAATATGAAGGGCACCGGATATTCACAATTTCACAGTAATATCGCAGTAAAGCTACAACTGACTTTTTTTTTTTTGTTCGCCTTTTTCTTTTTTTGCGCGCGGCTTCACTAAACTTAATTTTAAGGCCCCCAAAATCTCATTGTGATTTTAAGTAATCCTGCCAATGAAAAGCACATTCTTCTATATATCTATATAATTCAATGGTTTTAGCTGTAGTGAAATGTCTTGCAAAAGACCAAGCATCTGATTACTGTTGATCAACGTGCTTATAGAAAGAAACTATAAAGGAAATTTATAGTTGTTTTGTATCCAAAACGGAGGGTGTCTTTCGCAGAGTGCAGCTAGCAGGTCGCAGGTTGCGGGGACAGTGGCATGATGAAATGAAACAATATCAGTCGTACTTTATTTAAGTGAAATTCACACCTACAACCTGAAACCTGAAAATATATTACAATGCAAAAAGGGAAAAAAAACCCCCAAAAAAAAACAAAAAAAGGAAAATGTAAGGGATATGAAAGATGTAAGAAATATATCACATATGATGGTAATTGAATCTGAAGTGAAAAACATTGTTTTGAACAAATGAGACAAATGATAATAAAAAATGAGTTGTAAGATATGCTAACTCAATATTTTGTTGGTTTCTGTCTGTGGGTCCTCATGAGGAGAACACGGGTCCGAGAACTAGTTGTAAACTACATCAAACAACTGTTAGACAGAGACGAAAACATGCTGCAGCATTCTGCACCTGATACGTTTTGGCGAAAAGGATTCGATTCTCGATACATTAGACGAGTCTCGATACAAGAAACGAGTCTCGATACATTAGACGAGTCTCGATACATCACATGAATGTCGATGTTTTAGGTGGCACATGAATGTGGTGAAAATAACGTAAAACGTGTGTTGTTATATCGAGACTCGTTTTTATCGAGTGTAGGTACCCAGGTTTCCTAGAAACGGTGAGTGATCCAGGCTTTCTGTATTTGAAATTGAGTGCTCAATTCTTTCCAATCGAGTTGTCTAATTAAGCGGCTAGCATCAGCATCATAGCTAGAAAAGGTTAAGACGTGAGCGGCACGGTTCTGAAGTTCCTGTCGCCTGTCAAATAACGTTTTACCACAATTATCCCAGCAGGATTGCAATAGCCGAAATGAGATTGAATTAGTGCATTGTATATATAATGACAAACGGTCTAATTCTTTTTATTGCTCCCCTTCCGGAAGCGACCTTTTTAGATAATTTGCCAACCTGGATTTTCATCAATAAATATTCCAAGCGATTTAACAGAGGAAACATGTTTAATCGCAACATTATCAATCGAAATCTTAAGTGTGTTTGACAAAGTACTCAATTTTTGTCTGGAGCCAATTAGCATAAATTCAGTTTTAGCACTGTTCAAAGTAAGTTTATTAGAAGTAAGCCATTTGTTTAAGTTATCTAAGTCGTGATTCAAATTTATCTGTATTGAATTCACATCAACGCCAGCATAGGTGATGTGGGTGTCATCAGCATACATCCTAGGCTAGCACGATGTTTAGCAGTTTGGCAAGTCATCAATATAAATAAGAAATAAGAGGGGGCCAAAGATTGTTCCTTGCGGTACCCCACATTTAAGTGAACAGATTTCAGAGAGAGAACCATTGACGAGACATCGTTGTGTACGATTAGTTAAATACGACTTAAACCAATCAAGAGCTGTTCCTTGTATTCCATAAAGGTTCATTTTGGATAAAAGGGTGTCATGGTCAACTGTGTCGAATGCTTTTTTTTTTAATCGAGGAAAACCACAGCATTAACATAACCTCGATCAATATTAAAGGCCCAGTTATCCGTTATCCGTTATCAGTTATACTGGAGGCTTTGAGGCCGGCTGAAAATGTTGACGGGTCGTGACGACCCGTCTACTTCGCAACTGGCGAGCCGTCATTTGAGGTGGTGATGTCAATCCACCGGGAGACAGTTGTTTCGTTATTCATATTTGTTACTCGTTTGTCATCGTCGTGTAATATTGAAGCGCTAGCCTCTGAGGTGAAACACAAATTAAACATTTTAAAGACACAGGATAGTAAAAAGTACGGCGGCTGTGAGCTTACAATTGTGGCAGGAAACGAATTTGGCAAAACTGTGTTGTTGTTGTTTGTTATTGTGCTTGGTCCCGTGAGAGTGATGTTGTAAGGTATCGGTATACCCCAAAATTGATAATTTTGCCATTTTAGTTTTTGATATTCCCAGGTACAGCTCATAGAGTTTTTTTAATAACAAAAAGTTTGCGAAAAAAGGTTTCTTCATGACAAAGTTAGAAAGGAAAAACGACTCTATCAAAAAATTATCTCTAATTAGAAGCTGTCCACAAACTACCTTATTTCTCAAGACTCAAATGCAAATTTCATCGAATAAGGCGCACGTTTACAGCGAGTTTTCATCCTTTTTCGCTGAAATTTGGCAAGAATGTTGCCCGATAATGTAGCAAAAAATCCGTGTCGGGGAGTTTTTATTTGTTGCCTCCTTCGAAAGTGATGAGTATTTAAGAAAAGCTACTGCGTGTTTTATAAAATCTTAAAGTTAAACAGCGAAGAAAACAAAAACAAAGCAAACCAGACAATTAATCAAAATTCCCCGACACGGTTTTTTAGATCAAGGTGTGAAGAAAGCGTAGTTTCCGGTTAAATTCTGACCGGAAACGAACTCAATTTGTGAAACTATATACTTTTGGAAAATGAGGGCTATTTTAGGAAAGGTTTTTATTTCTAGCCTTTAAATCAACTGATAATCGGAATCTACAATTCCCAAGCTTCCAGAAAATGTATACTTTATTGGGGGTTTTTATGAAACGTGTGACCGTGAAGCATGCAGCGACAACGCGAGGTTGCCGTTTGGGGTGTACTGATTTAAAGGACGCAAACCTCATGAAATGAATTGTTATGCTGCGTTCTTCCAACAGATTAGCATTCCGTTTTTCATGAAGAGATTAAATCTGTTAACGACTTCGATGCGTTTAGGTGATTAATACTGGGCAATAGTTTTGAAGTTCTTTCTTTGCTTTTGTAGCAATAGTGCTGGTTTACGGTTTATTTGTGGATGTTCTGCAACGTGGGGTGGAAAATGCGGGCCGTTGTTTTTACATTTTTTGGGCGTATGTGTTTTAATGAGTGCTGGTGTGGAAGGGGTTTTTTTCAAAGCAACTCTTAGAATTCGTACATGATAGAGTAAGGAGTAGTTTTTTAAGTCTGACTTTCCAATTTAAAGATAGAACCGCAAGTCGTTAGTATACGGCGTTGGTGCTGGGGACTTTGTTAAGCTGAAAGCAACTAAAAATGCTGCTATAATCGTCACTTTGCTCTTAGATAGGAAGTAATGATTTTGCAAATATCGTTACTTCTGTGTGAAGGATGGAGTTGTTGGGAACGAATTTGCCCAGCCACTTTCTCGTTGCAGAGTCATAGGAAAGGTTACGTTTATACAAACTGTGTGGGCCCAGTTCAATCAGTAGGGCTAACGCTCACATGGTTCATATGGGATAGCAATCTAGCACTTCACGTTACACTACACTCCATTCAGTTAGCAGTGTCATAGGAGTTGTCGTTCTTTAATAAACAGCAACTGTTTTGATGGTATCACTTTGCGTTGGGAATTGAAGAATTTGAAACAGTCATGGGGTTTGCGAGTAAATGTGTTTATGAAAAAAGTTATTGCAAAATGGGAAGAAGAAGCATAAAAATCAGGAGCACCCAACGAGAATGTAGTTCAAAACTACTTAAACATAACATTGTTAAACGTTTTTTTGGTATTTAAACAGTAGATATAAGCATATTTTTATCCCGTAAAATTTTTCATCTGTTCGGATTTCCTAGTTGAAAGTCTAGTGATCCGAAAATTGTAGGGATCAAAACTTACCTTTCCCCTATAATGTATAAGCACAACCCAATAATGTTGCCTTGCCTGTGCTAAGTTTACTGAGCAAAAATGGAACCAATCAACAATTGGAGTAAATGGCTACGGGAAAAGTCCCATAGCCCCATTTATTAAAAAAACTACTGTTCAATAAAATCCTAGATAAAAAGTTTGACCCAGTAAAGGTGAGGGCACTGAAAACGCCAAAGCATGTGACACCATTTTTGGGATGCTGTTAGGAAGCTTGGAGCGATTTTCGCAACGCTTGGATGTTTTGAGGAAGCGTACGGCGATTTCGCTACGCTTTAAGAACGAAGTATTCAGCATTTCGGAGCGATATTACAGTCAATCATTATCCCTATTTCTGAACAGCCAGCTGAACAGCATGTTGTCTGGGTATTAATTTCGCTACGAACGAACGAACCATTCACCATTTTTGGATGCTTTTAGGAAGCTTGCTGCGATTTTAGCTACCCTTAGCTGTTTTGAGGAGTGTACGGCGATTTCGCGACGCTTTAAGAACGAAGCATACAACATTTTTGAGCAGCACAGCCTCCTTTGTTCATCGAAGTTTTTCTTTCTCTCACCACCTGACACTTCCATCGCTACGCTTTAAGAACGAGGCATTCAACATTTCGGAGCACTATTACAGTCAGTCATTATTTCTGTTTCTGAACAGCATGTTGTCAGGGTATTAAGGACAAATTCGCAACATTTGTTAATGCTGTCGTGGTCGAAGTTTATAATTTTCTGTGCGTATATCGATATTTTAGTCGCTATATGTTTTGAGGAAGTGTACGGCGATTTCGCAACGCTTTAAGAACGAAGCATTCAACATTTCGGAGCGCTATTACAGGCAGTCATTATTGCTATTTCTGAACAGCATGTTGTCAGGGTATCAATTAGGACACATTCGGAACATTTGTGAATGCTGTTCTGGTCGATGTTTATAATTTTATATGCGTATATCGATATTTTAGTCGCTACTCTTTGAGAACGAAGCATACAATATTTTTGAGCAGCACAGCCTCTTTTGTTCATCAAAGTTTTTCTTTCTCTCACCACCTGACACTTTCAAAACTCGGGTCGACTTTTCAAATGACGGGTCGTCACGAACTCATCGGATCGTCACGATCTGTCGAGATATTTGAAGCTGCCTCAGAAAGTTGGACTTCCGGCAGTAAAGCTTACTTCCTTTTTAAACTTCACGACCCGACATCCGGTGAGTCGGCCGTCAACAGCAATTGACGACCCGACTCAGTTCATGTATATTGGACATGTGTGGAAAACTGTTACGTATTTTAAACAGACGTGGTCTTTTTAATGCTATCAAGGATTTTACAAGAATAACAGACACTACAAGAAGGCTAAATTGACGTATCTATTTCAAATGACAGATCCAAGATTGTAAAAGCTGGTACATTCGATACAGGTATTGCTGACCATAGATTCAATTATTGTGTGTTGAATCTTTTTAGAAAAAGATCCCCAGCAAAATTGAAAACTGTAATTGATTGGAAAAATTGTGATGTAAGGAGTTTGTTTCAGAGATTCACTAGCACTAGTTCATTGCTGCCTATTGTGTAATTGGTGTTAATAAATACCTGCAGTGTATGTCAGGTCTTCTTAATTTTTTGCAAGAAATCGTGTTATGCGAAGACAGCAGTGACTTCTAAGGCACAAAGTATGCCACCTTTTATAAATCATGGCAGAGTTAAAAATAACAAAAGTTAGTTTTATATATACATGTTAAGTTGTGAGAGCAGAGGAGCCACATGTTTATTATGCACTTTTCCAGTTAACTTCACATAATTTTTTTTTTTGTTGAAAGAATAATTACTGTTACATTTTTTCTAACCTGAGGTTGTTCTTGAAAGACTGTTTTGAACTTCCCCCTTCTGGGAAAGAATAGTGTGGCTTACGTACACAGTGCTTTTTCACATCTTCAAAAGAAATTAAAACCTTTTTATTCCTGGGTATTGTATTTTAACCCTTTCATTCCTAAGATTTGATAAATAATTCTCCTTTCTAGCTGTTATACATTCCCTTTTATATAAGTTAAGAGAATTTGAGTTTGATTCTCATCACCTGTCTGCTGAACCAGTGAGTTGATATTACAAACAGAAGTTACATACTAATCAAATCTGGGAGTGAAAGGGTTAGGCAATAAAATTATCATTTTAAAGGAGTAGGCTAAGTATGAGATTATTAAAAATATAATACCATCTGTTTTTTTTCTTGTAACAGTAGTGTAAACAAATTGAACTGTTTCATAGCAGAAAAACTGGGGAAAGCAGTTGGGTGGACATCTTAGGTATTTGACAGGCTGCAATTCAGTGTTTTACAACAGAGATACAAACAAAGACTTTGTCTTGAAATGTTGCAAGAATGGACAAGTAGTTTGTTTTTTGCTTTCCCAATAAAGTAAATTCAGGTATAAACTGTATATTGAAATAGTTAATATTTGTTTATTTGCTTGTCAATGACTGTGTAAACAATTTGTGGAAACAAGACAATCTCAAGTCAAAATTGTGTAAACTTATCAAAAATAGTTATTTGAAAACCATTGTGTTAAAAGTTGTTTTTGAAAGGTTAATAAACCATTTGTGGACAACTGCTGATGTTTTGTGCAAATAATTATGTAAATGTTATAGTTTGGGGTGCTTGGCAAGATGTGTTCTGAGAACACAACGAAAGATATGCGTTGTTACACATCAAGAAGTGTGACAAAACACATCTTTCTGCGGAACACAACTGAAAGTGTGTCAAATTTAGGACAAGCATAAAACACAGCTTAAGATGTGTTTTGGGAACACACCAAGGAGTGTTTGGGTAACACATGAAAAGGTGTGTATTTATACACAACTCTGTGTGTTGTTTTGAAGACAATCTTTCCCATGCTTCCCTGTGATGAATGCTTCCCTGCGATGCAGTCATGAGAACGGCAGCCGGTGCAAAGTGGAAGAAGGAGGGCAAGGTGTCGCGGAACGACATCTAGTCTGATCGCGGCCTAACAATTCTCTCGCTACATCTACACGGCCTTGAACATCCTTTATCCCTTTATTTAAGTACCACGATTCCATTGATATTTCGGATTGTGAGGGTTGGTAATATTATATAATGTCTATACTACATTTGACAATAAAGAGCAGTGTCCTAAATGCAAAAAATTGAGTCCATAACACACAGACGCTCCAGTATACATTCTCGCAGTATTCCATACATATATATATACTGATATGAACCCAGAACTATAAGGAAACCACCAAAGAGTATTAGAACCCGTATACATACCTGCTACACAATTCCAGTATACCATGTGACTCGCACAGTATACATAATGCATACTGGCATGTATACTGAAATGTAAGGAATTACGCTACATATGTATACAGTTCTGCTATTTTCTTGGCATACGCTGTTGTATACTGGTTATTATACAGACCTTCCACATCCTTATACTTACCGTATACCACAATGTATACTGACTGTATACGCCCCAAGTAAGGGTCCGTATAAAGCGTATTTTACGCAGTGTTTTTTAAGCTTTGCAAATGGTGAGGGCCGATTCTAGTTTCTTTTATTTTTATTTTTTTTAATTGATTTATTTCATCTGTAGATAGCATCTCTCCAACAGTTTGCTTGCTTCACTGGTCAGTTTGGAAATGCAAACTGATTTAAAATCTTGGTGGTTTAGTCATTTTTGTTGGTTTGCAGCACACTGTACATAAAAGGGTCTGGACATTTATATCTGTATGGTTGGTTTAGCCACTGAGATTTTCAACGACGATAGACACAACATGTGACCCAGTTTGAAAGTTTGGGCTTAATGTAACAAGTCCTTTTATGTGGACCATTCAGGGCATTTTCACCAGTCACAAAATCCAGGCATCCAGGCGAGCTAGGTCCATTTGGTAATTCTTGCTGGTTTGGATACTTTTGTGAGTTTACCCTTATTGGCTGCATTGGACATTTACACCAGCCAGTCAACATTTAACCCAGTTTCGAGTTTGAACATCCTAATAAGCTAGTGACCATGGCTGGTTCTGATATTTCTAATAGTTTACTTGTATTTTTGGTCAGTTTGGACATTCAGTTTTGAGGTTTTAAAAATTCTGGTTTCCAACATTTTGACATTTAGGTCCTTTTGCTAAATTTTGGCTGGTTTTGGCAAAGGGGTAGTATTGGGCTTTTACAGGGACTCCAGGGGCTGGTGTATTCAGTGCTAAACTGGCACCCTATGGACATCCATTTTTTAAGGAAAAAAAAAAAGCAAACCAAACAAAACAAACAAGCAAACCATACAAAACAAACCCAGTCGAGTTCTTTTGGTAAAAACCAGAAATTAACTGTTTACAAGGACCACTGTGACAAAATAAAAGTACCAGATCCTGTAGTGAGGGATCTAATCAACAAAAAAAATGGTAGAACAAATAATCCAGTAATCTAAAAAAGAGCAAGGGAAGTATATCTTTCCAATGTTTTGAAAGGCACAGCCTATCTTCTTCACGCTATGTTCAAAATTTTACCACACAATCTATTGTCTCTTGGATGCTTTAGTTGTTTTCAAATTCTTACTAAGCTTGTTCCCTATGCTAGCAATCTAAGTATCACAAAATCTATCATCATTTATCCTAAAATTTCTGCTAGACTGGGGTAGAATTGTCAATACAAGGTTCGTTATTTCTAAAAGTGGGACTGAGACTTGGTAACAAGGATACGAGGGCCTGTGTTCAGGGGTACAGGATGCGGGAAGTGATATCAAGGACACAGCATCAGGGATGTAAACAAAACATAACAATGTACTGTAGTTAAAAATAAATTTGAAAAAAAGGTCAATATACACCATTTTTGCATGGGTATTCTTTTCACTTTCACTGCTTTGGGAATTTACTTGCATTCACAAAAGGAAACTGCTCTCCTAGTCACCTAGCTGGTGCATTATATCGGCCACAGCAGGGAAGGAGGTCACTTGTTAACACAAGTAAATTCCCAAAGCAGTTAAACAATATTATTTAACTATTACTGAAAAGGGTACTTATGCAAAAACAGTCTATGTTGAAATTTTTTCAAATTTAGTTTTAGCTATGCATACCCTCGTCCCTCACACCCTGTATCGTATCTCTGCATTCCTCATCTCACATCCTCATTCCTGCACCTGTCCAATTTTTAGATACAGCTCTCTTTCAGGAAATGCATGTAGTAAGAACTGGCCTTACCTCGCCTGTTCCTATGTGGGTGTCTTGGCCAAGCAACAAAATTACATCGAGCTGAAACTTGCCTTCCACAACGTTTCTGGATGTAGTCTTTGTAATTATACAATGTCTTACATTTTGGGCAGACAATGTATTTCACAAAGTCATCGTTGTTCATAAATCCTAGAACTTTCTTGAGCATGTACAAAGAATTTGGCATACGCTTTGCTACTTTAGCCATGGCACCGTTTTCATCGAGGGTTCCAATCACCAAAAAAAACCACTTAGAAACTTCAGTAACATATCCACAGCTGAATCACTTAGACAAAATCAACATTGCAAAGACAACAAAAATAACAACAACCAATAAATAAGAACGCCACATTTATCGGATAATGATTTGTTGGCAGTCTCGAGAACTTGTTCCTGCTCATGATCAAAATCCTCTTCTACATCGTCATCCTCTTGGCAGTTCTCTCAGTTCTCATTAACAGAGTCACCAGAACAGGCACTTCCGCAGTCGTTACTATCGGAATCATCATCGTCAAAATGAGCCAAGTCCTCTTCATTCAGCCGTTTTCTCAACCGGTCTCGCAACCTCCTTCGGATATCTGAGGACAGCAAGTGTTCACAGACAGCTTCTGTGTCATCACTATCGTGGCAGTCGCTTCTAACGTCCATCGAAAAGATCCAAGAAACTATGGAAAATGGTTTCAAGGGCATAGAAGCAAGGATCGTTGCTTTGGAGGCGAGGATAGATCAAGATGTAGCTACGCAGGCAAACAGCGTTGGATCGTGGACGCCATCACCAAACAGTTCAGGCAGAAGGCGAAAGATTCCCAGACACCCTGATCTGTCGATAAGTAGGCTCTATATGGAAAGCCGATCATGAATTTGTTGTTTCTGTGTATGTTTGCGTCTAGGAAGGGGACATAACGTCGTTTTCTACGCCAAATGAACGTTGGAAACCTTTGTATTTTCAAATTTCGCGCCTCGATCGGCGAGCAATTTTTCACACCTTTTCTTCTGAAACCCCCGCGTAACGGCTATTATGAAAAAGACCTCAAAATATTGCGATTTGGTAACCGGCAGGCTTGGCAAAAATACAACCTTTGGAGTAACTGCAGAATACCCCTCCACTCGAAGTTGAACCCCTTAAAATCCGGATACTTGGCTACGCAGTTTGTGCACGCTGGCTACGTGGCTACGTGGCTACGTGGCTACGTGGCTACGGGGCTACGTGGCTACGGGGCTAAGCAGCTAGGGAACGTAGTTGACCTAACCGCAAAATGAAAGCTAAAATTTTACGAGAGTGCTTAGGCCTAATCAGTAAACTAGTGCTTATTCATTTTGGCGACTACGGGACTGTGGTAGCAAGGACCAACAAGGTCAACACCAACGCGTTTGATGCAAGCGGTATATTTCGTGATGTTTATATAAAAATATGTATATTATGTCGACCACGTAGCCACGTAGCCGCGTAGCCCCGTAGCCACGTAGCCCCGTAGCTTCTCGTTCTAAAAACATAAAAAAATATGGAGCGTGCACAAACTGCGTAGCCAAGTATCCGGATTTTAAAGGGTACAACTTCGAGTGGCGCTGTATTCTGCAGTTAAGCCCAACCTTTTGTATCGCTAGGCTACTGCAAGCATGGTTTGTCATATGGAGATTCTTCTCAGCAGTCTTTATAAGACAAATATTGCCAGCTTTGAAAAGTCTTATATTTTGTTGAACATGTCTGTTAATCGTCAGTTTGTGTTCACAACACTACATCCGCTCCAAGATGGATCAGTTGGGACTGTCCTGGAATACTGACATGAATTGAGTTCTTTAAGTTCTTTATGCAGCAGTCAATTTCAGCGGCTTTCGCTACTTTTAAGGAGGCTCATAAGGGTTTTAAATTCTTGTAGTGTCTGTGAACTGATGAAAGATTACAAAAAATTGCATGTGGGCATGTGGACAAACTTCCAAACATCTTTGTAACTCAGTTTTTGGGCAATACCTTAAAGGTAGTTCTGATGTCATTACGATTACCATGGCAAGAGGTTAGCTCAGCAAAAAGGACCTTTAAGTTTCAGATTTTGCAAGGTAGGTGACCTACTGTTTTTGTTGTTGTCAAAGCACCCTAAATTCTTTAACTCATTTGGAAATATTACAAAAGTTATCAAGCTTGTGTTATTTCAAAAAAGGCATTTTTTTCACCTACAGAAAATTCTACTAGATAAATTTCACCCAGAGAATTCTATTTGAAGTGGCAAACTGAATTTAGCATGCATGCAAAAAATCAAGATAGGTCACTGTGCAAAAATGCGAGATAACGACAAATGTTTCCTGCAGCTTTTATTCCTGGTCGCGTAATTGATTGAATTCAGCAATTGAACCGAAAAATTGTGAGAGTTCAATTTCCGAATGCAATCGAACTTAATTGAACATTGGCATTTAATTATGCAAACCATCAGTCGAAATAGACAAGAATTTTGAAATGTATTTTTTAGCATGCCAGAACAACAAAGAATTAGGTGAAACGAACAGTAGATTGATGTGGCTTTGCTGAAACACAGTTTTATGATCCACTATTGTCATCATTTTTAATCGAATGTATGCCAACTGCAGCTACTTAATTGTGACAAACCTGATCATGCTCGAGATTGTTGCTGTTGCTCTTTCGTAAATTCAGCTTACAGTTGTGTACCTTCTTCTCCTTACTTAGCAGATGAGGTTATATATTAAATGGCAGCAACAAATATTGCAAAATGATTGTTGTTGTTGTTATTTTAGATGGATTAATTTTGTGGCACATTTGTTATCATCTGTAGGGAGAATGAAGACCCAAACCAGGCCGTTTCAACAACTTTACTTCGAGAGATCAAAGAAGTAGAGCAAATTAAAAATGATCAACTCTGCACAGAGGCAAATTTTGGGTAAGTTCTTATGATCATGCCTTTATTGATGTATTCACCATATTCAAACAAGGAGGTGCATGTCTGTGTGTATACTGAATGATAAATGCAAGGCAAGGCCCAAGGCATTTGTCTTGTTTTCAGATGATACTGTATAACAGTAGTGGTCACACTATAACTTTTACCAATAGTAAATATACCTTTGTCACTCGGTAGCCATGTTGAGTCTCAGAAGAATAAAAAGCTTTGTTTTCGCATGGCAAGCCTCGCACTGAATTCGCGTCTGGGTGAGGCTTGCAGTGCTCGACCCTACCTTTTTCACTAACTAGTCCTTGGGCTAGTGAGGTGTATGGTGGCCCATGTGTGCCATACGAAAACACTGTCGAATGACCATTCATTCTTATATTTTTTTGAAAACAAACAAATTTTTTTCTTAAGTGATCACTTATTTTAAATTATATATTACTTTTATTTTACGAGCATAGCCTAAGAGTGCCATTGCAAAAATAGATAAATAAATAAATATCTATGGACTGTGTGCCATTGCAAAAAAAAAAAAAAAAAACTTGAGCGGCTAATGTGTGCCATAGACCAAGATGCAGTGCGATGCCCTGTTGTGAAACCCAATATGGCGGAGACGTGAGTAATAGTTAGAAACAGCGACTGGGAACATGACTTGCTTTTAAAGAACGACCAAGATAAGTACGTCAGACTGAATTTAAGGAGGTCGAAAATATTAGACTTTGTGAGAAGGGATTATCCGATGTACGCGTGGAGCATTAGAAGTCTGGCACGCAGAATGCAGTATTTTGCAATTGGGTGTCCACACAGTATATCACTCTTGAAACGTCACTTTTCCCAAAGAAAGCAAAGGCAATTAGATTTCTTGTGATATGGAAATCTCAGGTGATGTGTCACCAATTGAAAGAAAATGCAAGCTTCTCATCCATTTACTAAATCCAAATTGCCGTATTAAGGCTTTCTGTAAAATGACCAGTGGGTTACAGCTCTGTTATGAATGAATGAATGAAAACTTTATTTAAAACACGGTAAAAATATCAGTATGACAATAGAAAACAAGTAAGAAATTCATCTTAAGTAAAATTTTCTATTAACTGGTTTACATATTTGCCGTGTGGGAGTCCGATACAGAGAGCCATTTATCAATTCTTCTCTTGAAGTTGCGTGGAGATTTTGTAATGCGGATATCCTCAGGAAGATCGTTCTAAAGAGAAGCTCCGCTATAACTGAAGCTACGCTTCAGGTAGTCAGTTCTTGGTTTCGGCGAGTACAATTTTTGACTTGCGTCTCGAAGATCAAAGGACAAAGTTCTCGGAGTGAACATGTTACAAAGATAATTTGGGGCGAGCTTATTAACGCATTTGTACATTAAACTTGCCTTTTGCTTCGTCTTTCCGACTGATATGTTATCCCACCTGAGAGAGTTGAGAAGATAGTTAGAGTTCGTATTATAACTTGATTTAGTAATTACTCTAGCAGCCCGATTTTGTAGTTTTTGTAGTTTCTCGCTCAGCTGTTGAGACAAGCCATCCCAAACAACACTGCAGTAGTCACAATGTGGTTCGATAAGACCTTTATATATTTTAATAGCGGTATGCATTGAAATAAAAGGTCTGACTCGCTTAAGTGCACCGATACTGGAAGCGACCTTTTTTGAAGTTGCGTGTATGTGTTCCTTCCAGGATAGATTATATAATAATTATCGAAAGTCTCAAGGTATCACAATGATGCCACATGTACGCTGAAGTGCATTTGTTGTCTATGTTCTATTATGTGTTATAATTTTTGCCTCAGTTTTTGGCTCTTAATAACTTGTTTCTATCTGTCAATTCTGTCAATTTAGAAACTGGAAAAAAGACTGAAAGTTGTCCACGAAGAAGAGAAAGAGGAGGAAATATTTGGATCCCTCCACATCAGCCTTGTCTCCTCAGATGAGTCAGAAGATGAAGGGGATGCCTTAGTCGCCAGGCCTTTAACCTGGAGTGTGGAGGAAGTGTCAGACTTCTTTAAGACACTGGATGACAGGCGGAAGGCAGCAATGACACCACAACAAAAGCGTCAGTCAGTAAGGCGGAGGAATGGCCTTCCAAGTCTATGGAGCCCAAATGGAGTTCCTCAGCAGTTAGTTTGGGCTGTACGATCTTTGTAGATCACTACGTATAAGTTATAGTTTTGGAGGCAGTTTTGTTATGAAGGGTCTCATGCAAAAGGTATGCAAGCTGCTAGATATCTTGAGAAACCTCCTTGAAACTGAGTCTTGCAGTTAAAATAGAATTAATCAAGCTCGTAGCTTTTGCATTTTTACCCTTCAAGTAAAAACAAAAGTTATTTTTCTCATAGACTGCCTCCTTTTTGGATATCAAGATATTCAATACTAGGGTTATACATTGTAGTTTTTTTTGTTTCATTTCAGTGTTTTTGCCTTCATAATTTTTTGAACTTTTACATTATATCTTGTACTAAGAAACTTAATAGACACAAACCCTGTACATGTTGTTTAAGAGACAGTTACTCTCCAAAAAACTTAATTTAAATTAAATGAAAATTAGTGGATGGCAGTCAAAGAACAGCTGTAGAATTTTTTTTTCGTCACTACAAGTTGTTTATACATGTGATTGACTGTACTGAAATGCACATGTGATTGCACTAAAAATTTAATACCATCTTCCAAGTCACAACTTTCTGTGTTGAAGGAAACTTTTGGGTGCTTGGGAGAGGTAGCTTGACTATAAAGTTAAGTTTGTACAGGGTATTGCGTTCATTTTACTTGCTTACAATCTATGAAGTTATGGTAAATAAGCATAGTTTGCTTCTTTTTCAGTAGCTAATACTGAGAACTGATTGCAGTAATGTTGGTGGGTCCTTTTTTCTCAGCTTTGTTTTTGTATTTTTGTATTGTATATAATTCGAGTGCTCTTTTGGACAAACTGACACCATTTCTAGTTTAGTAGGGTTAGATGAAACAGCCGTGTTTTTTAATTTCATAGAAATTGTTTGTTGGAGTGGAAGATGGAAGTAACTATAAGTCCAGAAACTTATTTTGTTTGAAGCTCATATTTGATTTTAGTCTTGTAATACTCACAACACCAGTGTACATTTAAATAAACGATATTCTTGGAATTAAGAGTTGTTTTCTTTCATCCTAGCATTTAACACTGGAGAGGGAAGTCCTTATAACGTAGTCCGCTGTTTCCCTTAGTTCATCTCAAATGAACAGTTAGCAAAAACTATGAAACCATAAATCGCGCCAAAGAATCTAGAGTTGGGCTGGGGGGAATCGTGAAGCAGGAAAGCCCTCGGAATTCACCCGAATTCACTACCTAGAAAACACGCCAAAAAACGCGTTTTCTTGAATTCGCACGAATTCACCGCCCTAGAAAAAAGCATGAAAACACCAGAAAAACACTGGACAACGCCGGAATATTCATAAGTTTCCGAGTCATCACAGTTTGGTGAACGCTGGAAAACAGGCATTTTCTAAAATTCTCTTGAATTCACGATCACAGAAAATGTAAGAAAACACAGCAAAACGCTTGTAAGCGGCCGATTCTTCACCGTTTTCGGAGCGTAAACGGATCAGTAAACACTAGAAAACTTACGTTTTCTTGAATTTACATGAATTCACCCTTCCAGAAAATGTAATAATACGCGAGAAAAACGCTTGTGAATTCCGGAATACTGGCTATTTTCCAATCGTTTACCGATCGATGAACGCTTGAAAACATACGTTTTCTTGAATTTACATGAATTCACCGTCCCAGAAAATGCAAGAATACGAAAGAAAAACGCTTGCGAACGCCGGAATATTGGCTGTTTTCCAAGCTTTAACTGATAGGTAAACGCTAGTTTTCCAGCGTTCACCTACGTTTAACCGGGATTTTCCGTGGCGGAAAACAAGGAAAACGCGGGTTTTTACTGGATAACGGCAATGAACGCGACTTTGGTCTGTGGGAAAACTCCAGTAAACGCCCAGAATACCAGACGTTTTACGAGTGTTAACCGAATGGTGAACGCCAGAAAACGTGCGTTTTCCAGCGTTCACCGCAACAGAAAACTGCCGGATAATGGAACGAATACTCGAATTCACCGGCATGAAGCAAGCGACCTTTTTTGAAGTTGCGTGTATGTGTTCCTTCCAGGATAGATTATATAATAATTATCGAAAGTCTCAAGGTATCACAATGATGCTACATGTACGCTGAAGTGCATTTGTTGTCTATGTTCTATTATGTGGTATAATTTTTGCCTCAGTTTTTGGCTCTTAATAACTTGTTTCTGTCTGTCAATTCTGTCAATTTAGAAACTGGAAAAAAGACTGAAAGTTGTCCACGAAGAAGAGAAAGAGGAGGAAATATTTGGATCCCTCCACATCAGCCTTGTCTCCTCAGATGAGTCAGAAGATGAAGGGGATGCCTTAGTCGCCAGGCCTTTAACCTGGAGAGTGGAGGAAGTGTCAGACTTCTTTAAGACACTGGATGACAGGTGGAAGGCAGCAATGACACCACAACAAAAGCGTCAGTCAGTAAGGCGAAGGAATGGCCTTCCAAGTCTACGGAGCCCAAATGGAGTTCCTCAGCAGTTAGTTTGGGCTGTACGATCTTTGTAGATCACTACGTATAAGTTATAGTTTTGGCGGCAGTTTTGTTATGAAGGGTCTCATGCAAAAGGTATGCAAGCTGCTAGATATCAACACTTTCCTGACCGAATACAAGACAAAGTCTTGAGAAACCTCCTTGAAACTGAGTCTTGCAGTTAAAATAGAATTAATCAAGCTCGTAGCTTTGGATTTTTACCCTTCAAGTAAAAACAAAAGTTATTTTTCTCATAGACTGCCTCCTTTTTGGATATCAAGATATTCAATACTAGGGTTATACACTGTAGTATTTTTTTTTCATTTCAGTGTCATCGTTTCATGGAGGAGGATTCGATGGATGTTGAAGAGGCTACAGATGCAGCTGTGGAGAGACGGAAATTTTTATTGAACAGGGTGTTCCAACCGCGTCCCATCCCAACGCAAGATGAAGAAGAACAAAATAATGATGACAAGTGAACGATTTTTAGGTGTACAAACTAAAGAACGTTGTTTGTTACTGTGCATTTGTGTATTAAATGCATGGGTCCTCAGGCCTCCCTATTTTGTGAATACAGAACGCGCCCAGAGACTGGGACTTGTTTGACTTTTGTATTTCTGTTTATTATAACCTATGGACACGGACTTGGATAAACCGGGACGAAGCTCAGCACCAGACCGCCTCCCACGTTCCCGATTGTCAATAGCTCTTTTATTTCTAATTAAATCCTTTCATTCGTAAAAAAATCCTATTTTCGTCTTGTTTTAAATGATTAAAGATGGCCTCAGGGGTCTGGGTCCCTGTGACGTCATCATTTTCAACCAATCCCCGTGTGTGATGTCATCCCCTCTCGGCCAATCCCGTACGCGACGTCTCTATATATTTCACGATCCTCCTCTCTTCACCCTCTTTTTTCAACATGGTCGCCTGCTGAACGGATCTGCGCCATATTTTTCATATAACTCAATGATGAGAAATGTTCAAGTTTACCGTGAGAACCATATCATTGATACGACCCGTGGCGGCTGGCTTGTAACGTGAAGACCGTGGTGGATCTTGTAAGGCTGCAGAGTTCTTTGCAGACACATCCTGTTTGGAGGACATGCCCTTCGGGGAGCTCCTCGAATTTTAATCCGTCAAGTTGCGGGGTGCGTGTGCGGGGCACCAAGAAAAAAAACTGAGTAGGGACACTACGGAACTGAGGTGACTTTAAGGAGACTCTGCTCGGAGGTGAACGGTGGGATGAGTGTGTTTTTTCATTGGCCGGCCACATCCAAATCAGCCTTTACCATAATGATAATACACTAGGGTGCATGTGCGGGGCACCATCTTGTACATAGTGTGACATTATTTTATGCTTTTTTCTTGTTGTACATACTTCTTTATGATTTTAGTTATTAAACCGTTTGATTCGGAAAGAAACTACCCTGACTTGTTTTTTTTTCTGATCGTGAGGGGCTTGGGTCTCTGTAATACCCCCCAATTCGAATTTCCTATAAGGTGACACAAAACACCCCAACCTGTTTCCTGATGGTCCGCAGAGTCACGTGTCTGTGACGTCATGATTTGAATGTCTCCCTAACGTAGGTTGGCATGTCCCGCAAAAAAATTTGAATTTTCCCGCCAACATTGGAATCTACAAATCAGAACGCTCCATTTCCAACCGTCAAAAGTGCCTTGAAGTATCCTATAGCACTACTCATCACAGTTAGAATTCGACAAAGAGCTAAATTAGGTACTAAATTTTTTTTGCGCGTGACGATGTTTATTTCAAGCTTCTTATGCACATTTTTGACAGAGAAAATATTCCACTTAAAGTTCGTTAAAAAAGCTTTAATTTTTCATTTGGGCAAAAAATGTCACAAAAAGTTTTTCCAGCGTAAAATTTATTGAAACAAACAAAACATTTCCTATTAGAGGCAAAAAACTTCTTCCTATTTTAATTGCCTGCGTGGGTGCGAACAACCAACAAAACAGCAAATAAATGAATTTCGTTCTCACAGTTCAGGATATCCTTCCCGGAAGAACCTTGACCGTAACTAATGAAGCACAAAATAGACAACAAGCTTTCTTTCAAATAATTCTTCACTGTCACATTTTCAATATAGATATATTTTTTTAATGGAAGACTGTGCAGAGTTGAATGCAAAATAAATGTAAATTGCCAGACAACTGAGATGCAACTTCAGTAAACACTGTGAGGCATTCAAAGCGTTCGATTCCTTTTAAACCACTACAAAATTTGCCATTTGGTTTCAGTGTTGTACGTAACAACGCGTTCCAAACTAAAATGTGGTATTACGATTTAGATAAAATCCGTGTATAAGTAAAAAAAGCGCCGAAAATTTATGCCATTCCTCGGAATAATGGCAAATGCAAGGATTAAAATTGTAATTCCGTGGATTTACAAACAAAGAACATGCTTAATTTTTTTTATTTGGTTAATTACGCTAGATTCGATCAAGGCTGCCTCTTTCTCCCCAAACAAATACAGGGAACCTGAAGTGGAAAAACCTCCGAAATATCAGGGGTCAGAAATTCTGAACCCATTTCTATACAGGCACTCAATAAAGGACAGTTCCTCTGAATTATCAAGGGTCAGAAATTCTGAACCTATTTCTGTACAGGCACTAAAATGAATATCTCCTCTGAATTATCAGGGGTCAGAAATTCTGAACCCATTTCTGTACAGGCACTCAATAAAGGACAGTACCTCTGAATTATCAAGGGTCAGAAATTCTGAACCCATTTCTGTACAGGCACTCAATAAAGGACAGTACCTCTGAATTATCAAGGGTCAGAAATTCTGAACCCATTTCTGTATAGGCACTATAAGGGACAGTTGCTCTGAATTACCAGGGGTCAGAAATTCTGAACCCATTTCTGTATAGGCACTATAAAGGACAGTTCCTCTGAATTATCAGGGGTCAGAAATTCTGAACCCATTTCTGTACAGGCACTCAATAAAGGACAGTACCTCTGAATTATCAAGGGTCAGAAATTCTGAACCCATTTCTGTACAGGCACTCAATAAAGGACAGTACCTCTGAATTATCAAGGGTCAGAAATTCTGAACCCATTTCTGTATAGGCACTATAAGGGACAGTTGCTCTGAATTACCAGGGGTCAGAAATTCTGAACCCATTTCTGTATAGGCACTATAAAGGACAGTTCCTCTGAATTATCAGGGGTCAGAAATTCTGAACCCATTTCTGTACAGGCACTATAAGGGACAGTTGCTCTGAATTACCAGGGGTCAGAAATTCTGAACCCGTTTCTGTTCAGGCACTATAAGGGACAGTTGCTCTGAATTACCAGGGGTCAGAAATTCTGAACCCATTTCTGTATAGGCACTATAAAGGACAGTTCCTCTGAATTATCAGGGGTCAGAAATTCTGAACCCATTTCTGTACAGGCACTATAAAGGACAGTTGCTCTGAATTATCAGGGGTCAGAAATTTTGAACCTGTATTTCTTTACACCAAATGCACGAATGCCAGCTCCTTTTAACTGACAAGGGGCTGCAAATTCTGCACCACATCAGTACAGTGGCAATAATAAAGTTAATATTATTATTACAAACACAACGTCTTTTTCTCAATAACCATTCTTTCTTTGAAACTTTATTTAAAAAAAGTACTGTCAACACTTACTTTTATGAGAGCTCAATTTCACTTCAGTACAATACCGTAATTAATAATAATAAATACTATTACTGTTAATTCAAAAAGATAAAATAAAATACATGCTAGTTATGCAACACTTTTTCGAGGTATACATGCAATATCCCAGGAGTCACTTGTATTTTCTTGGTATTATTTATACATGTATACGCAAGCCATATACCTAGAAAATACAAGTGACAAGTGGGATATTGCACTCAAAAGTGTTGCATAACTATTTTATACCATGCCATAGAAAATACAGTGGCCAGCAAGCCACGATGGGAGGGTTGGGTACGATACCATTAAATTGCACTGACCGATGGGAAGGTCCAGTGTAATACTGATGAATATACAACAGTTTTCCTGCATTCTGATGTGCTGTATTTTCTATGGCATGGTATAAAACAAATTACTTCTTGCTTAATAGAAAAGTATAAACTATCACATATTATTTTAACTACTCAAGTGGAAAATGGTTTTTTTCCCTAATATTTTCAAGGAGGTGCCACCTCATGTCTTCTGTAGTATGCTTATTTATTGACACAGAAGGTCTCTTCAGCCGCACAGCAGCAAGCATTCCATTTCCTGAAAGTAAAAGAACATAGCATTGCACTAAAATGTAACAATGGATAAGAGGGTCAGAGTGTGCAAAGGATCTTCCACCAGAGAGTGGTGATGTCTTAAAAAGAGCTTGTATGAAACTTTTCCAGGGTGCAGTTATACTCCTTATGTTTCATATTTCATTTGTAAGGTGAATTAAAAAATGACTACATGTATGATTAATGGTACATGTAAATGTTTGTTTCTAAAACGAAAATTATTAAGTCAATAATTAATATCAATCACCAATAAGCAAAAAGATAAATGCATGTCATGTGTTCTGCCCCCTCCCCCAAGAAAGAAAGAACGACAGAAAGAAAGAAAGGAAGAAAGAAAAAGGTAACATGGGAAAACAACCAGGGATTATGTATACATGTAAACCATGTTGTCATGGAAAATGAAAGTGTGAGAATTTAACTTACCATTTGCACTGCCAATATCAAGGACGAGGTCACCCTCTTTTGAAAATGTCTCAATCAGAGACTCGTAGAGTTCTCTTGGCTGACACGAACCATCTCTGATGATCTCAATAACATTGGTGGCAGCTCTTGACACGTGCCTTTCAGTCAACTTGTTGTAGGAAACGGCCCAGTGACACACAACAAAGCACTCCACCACCTCTGTCATCAGCAAGTCTACAGTGTGTGGACAAACATATTGAACTCGCAAGTTGAAAAACCAAAATACTGTACATTAAATAATGAATTTGATTAGCCAAAAATAGGATGCATGTGGGCATATTCTTGGGATTTATTTCAATCTTACAAATTACACTTAATGACTAATACTATGTTGTGATGAGATAATCATTAACATTGTTATTCCCTGAAGGTGAGGTGAATATCTTTGAATAAAATGGGTGATTACTTGACAGAATTGCATTCCTTCAGTTGAAAAGGAACATTAAGAGGTAGGGTGGAGATAATGGGAGGAAACGGGGGTGATTGCAGCGGACAGAGAACAGTGGAAGACCTCTGTAAAGGCCTTATGTGCCACGAGGCACAAAGAGGATACGTAACAACAGGTAACAGCATTTCTTCAAACAATATTATTAATTTCTCTGTCTGTCACCTCTATAAAACAGCTGGCGGTCACATTGAAAAAAGCACTCAGGGTGATTATAAATTTATGCGATAATCACCT
>OX421448.1:2582500-2587500 GCA_949126865.1 Montipora capitata | reverse complement strand
TCATGTCAGGGAGAGAAAAAACCTCTTGCCCCTCAGAATTAAAGACAGAGGAGACGGAGCCTTTCTCGTGTCTCTCATTTTCAAGACCGAGAAAGAAACCAGAGGGAGACTCCCCCTCCTCTGCCCCCTTAACCCTGCTGCGAATCTTAGAACCCTCGAGCTCGGAATCTAAAAGCGACCGCAGAGCAGCCTCTAAAGTCAGAATTTCAGGACTAGCAGAAACATCACCTGAAGCCAAACGATTCTTCAGGGCAATTAAGCGATTGGTTAGAAAAACCTTCTGGGACGAGAGTAAACGATGTTTACGACGAGAAAAGGCGATCGCAGTGAGCTTAATGTCAGCCTTTAAAGACTCCCAAAAATCGCGCTGAGAAGCAAAGCAATGCCGAAAGGTTAGAAACTGCTCAATTAAATCCGAAATCTCTAAACAAAAGGATTCGTCATCGAGGAGAGAATTGTTAAACTTCCAAACTCGCACCCAGTGAATTGATGACACAGAAGCCGCGGGACCAAAAAGGTATCCAGTCTGCTGGCAATTGAATGGTCTGGGCTGAACCAGGTGAACTGCCTGTCTCGGGGATGCAATAGACGCCAAGTGTCACGGAGGTTACAGCGAGATTTTATGTCCGAAAAGCCGGAGTCGAGGGAATTTGTCAAGCGCCGAGTCAAAACAATTCATATCCCCCCAATCAGAAGCCGGGAGTTTGGAAGAAAAAAAGGACGGGACCGACTGAAAGAAAATCTTTCTCTCAGCCGGAATCGTCGGCACATAAAGGTTAACTAGATTAAGATTGAAATCGTCAAACTTAACAAGTAAGTTGAGAATGCGCCCACTTTGATCCTTCTGCCAAACAGAAACATCCTTGATGAGGCCTTGAGAAGTTAAAAGGTCAGGCGCAGGCTCAGAAGAAAGGGCCGAGGCCAAGGGCTGGTCAAATTCAGCTTCCAGGGAATCGTCTTCAGACCCTGTCGAATCTTCCTCTGCATTCTCCACTGGGGGGCTATCATGATCCACGTCACCTGAATGAGCATTCTCAGCATCTAGAGTGGTGGGGGGCACATCCACGGGAAGGGGGTCAGCAGCAGGCTGGCTCGGGGGCTCAGCATCAACAGCATCACGATGCGAAAGCGGGCGGCGATACCAAGAGTGGCGGCAGTCAATGGCCATGTGGCCAGGTTCTTTACAAATACAGCATCGAACCCCAGCAGGACAATCGCGGGCATGATGGCCAATCACCTCACAGTTAAAGCGGAGCATCTGACGACACTCTTGGGCCAAATGACCTGGCTCGTTGCATCTTCTACAGGTCTTCACCTGGCCTTCGTACTGGACACGAAGAAGGTACTTGCCAAAACGAAGGTATGACGGGATGGGTTCATCGATACACATGCGAAGAGTACGGATACCATTCTGGACCTGGGGGAAGCCCTGGACAGAGGAGCGACGCTGGGAGTAAACAGTGCCATACTTCGACAAACGGAAGGTCAAGGCCGAGTCAGGTAACTCAAAAGGAGCGCCGTACACAACAACATAAGACAAGGCTCTGCCTGCAAGATGAGCTGCATGAGGCTGGTTTCCAACAAAGAAAGACGACTGCTGCAGAAACTTGTTTCGGATCTCCTCTTTCGTGAAGGTGTGGACTACTGACCCATTCTGGGATCTCTGAAGACAACGGACTGACGTCGGAGGAAAGCCATCTCTCACCAAGCTATCAAAGATTTGCTTAGTCGTAACTGAGCTGTCAGGGAGTGTGAAGCATGCAGAAGCAGGACGATCAGGCATAGCATTCAAAACATCAAAATGCTCTCTTTCAAAAGAAGACAGATAAGACCTGCGACGCGGAGCTACACTGGAAACTTTTGGACGAGAATCAACAGCACCAAGAGTCACTCTATCAACATAAGAGCCACCAGGACTGGTATCCATGTGGGATGGCGAATCAGATTGGCCAGCTCCAGAAACAGAGGAAGGCACAGACGTATTCTCAACAATATCAGACCACATAGGGGATACAGGCGTAGGCTGAGACATACCAAAAACAATTTAGGGTAGGACCCACGCCGTTCCCTCCCGGCAGGTACTTAGGACAGGGTCCAACAAAAAAAAGATAAAAGCCAATTAGTCTACCACAAATCTGGTATGAAACGTGCTATTTTTTTTTCGTGAAAGACAACCTTTATTCCGAATAAAAAGTAAAACAAGCTATTTACAAACACACGCCACTAAAGAAGAGGAAGCACAGAAAAACCGATTGAAACCAAAAGCCGGAGTAAGCAGCTAGCCGCCAGAGCGCGGGGCCCTAACGGTAGAGTCCATGAACAACGCAAATTCCCTAAGGAGAGCCCCCGATAGCGGACACCGCGAACAGCGCACGGACAAAAAGGTTTCAAGGATTTAAATGTATAACTAGATTATAACTCGGGGAAGTCCATTCTCCACAGCACAAAAACCGTCCAGAAGCCAAAGATCACGAAAGCGAGATTGAGAAAGGCGCTTAGAATCCAGGAAGACCCTCTGTTTTAAATCATTACGGACATAAGCGATAATTGCTCGATGGTCTTCTCTTCCGTTTTGAAAGGTGGCCCTATTCCGAAAGATCCAAATGCCGTAGAGTATGGATTTCACCAAGTGGCGTGCAATGCGGGCTCCTCTTAGCACTAACAGAGGACCAGCGAAATCAACCAAATAACATCATTCTTAAAATTCTCTGTAAAAGGATCCCGGACAAGAGACCAGTGACCATCGAGAGAAAACCCTGCCCCGATAACCAGAGACCACTGTCGATGTAGGATTGGCGGGGATGACTCAACGGACAAGAGTTTCTTATAGAGAACCTTAGAAACTAGAGCGCTGTCACCTACCCTTGACAAGGTATCCAAACAAGCCTCGTAAAAAGGAGTCGGGAAGACAGCGCTAGGAGCAGAATTATCACGCAAAGAAAACCATTCGGTACGCAGACAAGATAAACGGCGACCAACAAAGTACTTAAGCATAAAAAATCTAGAATCCTCGGGAGAATTGAGAACAGAAGCCATCCCCGCTAGTCTTAAGGCCTGGGCCTTTAAGGGGAGGCTAATGACATTAATACCCCCATCCTTCGGTTTCAAAAAGAAGGTATTACGGCTGACCGTTTCCATCTTTGAACCCCAGAGGAAGGGCCAAATCAAAGCATTAACACGTGCAGTGACCCAGGCTGGCAGAGTGAGAACTCTGGCCAGGTAAACGAGCTTACTTAAGCCAAGCATATTAATAATAAGAGCCTTGCCAGGCAAGGACAAGGACCTAGATTTCCAGAGATTGAGGGATTTCTCCAATTTCTCAAGCTTGGGCTGCCAATTCAAATGTTCGGTAGGGATGGTGCCGAAGATGACACCAAGGATCCTCATTTGCTTAACCCAAGTGAGGCCAAGTGGCTCATCAGAACGATTTCTCCAAGCCCCTAACCACATTGCTTCAGTTTTACTACGATTAAGCTTGGCGCCAGAACCATTTTCATAAACGGTGACGCAATCAAAAACGTTGGTCAAGGATCGAAGATTTCTGAGGATCGCCGTGGTGTCATCAGCATACAGGCGAACACGCGCCTGCAGTCCTCTTGCACCAGGAAGGAGAAACCCCTCAATCCCAGGAGAGCTGCGGATAAGGGAGGCCAAGACCTCCACGCAAAGAACATAAAGCAAGGGAGACAGAGGGTCCCCCTGACGCACCCCACGCTCAAGAGAAATAACATCAGTGAGCCAACCGTTCAGAATAATTTGCATGAATGCGCCGTTGTAAAAGGTGGAAATCCATCGACAAAAGTCAGGGCCAAAACCATAAACCTGAAGGAGCTTTAGAAGAAAAGAACGATTGACTCGATCAAATGCTTTCTCCTGGTCAAGACTTATCAAAATGGCAGACTCATCAGTCCGTTGAATGTATTTAAGGACATAGCGCAAAAGGGTAACATTTGAAAAAATACTTCGGCCCGGAACAGAACAGGTCTGGTCCGAGTGAATAATGTGCTCAAGGACTTTAGAGAGGAGCAAAGTAATCGCTTTAGAAATTATCTTGTAATCTACATTCAAAAGAGAGATGGGCCGCCAATTCTTTAAATGCTTGACGTCACCACGCTTCTTAAAAATCAAGCGGGTGACACTGCCCTTCATTGAGGGACATAATTCGCCGTCAGCAAAACATCTATTAGCAACACAGAGCAAAAGGGGACCCAAAGACTCCCAAAAATGTAAATAAAATTCCACCGACAGCCCATCAGATCCGGGTGACTTTCCGGTATTAAGACTTCTGACGGAGTTCAATAACTCCTCACTAGACAGGAGACCCTCACACGAGATACTTTGAGAAGGAGACAGGAATTTTTCCACGGAATCTAAACAACGTTGTTGTGAAGGAAGATCAATAGGTTCATTAGAAAAGAGACTTGAATAAAACTGCACATGTGCACGCTCAATTTCTTTACGTGTAAAAACCTCGACATCGTTAGAATCTAGAACGGAAGTGAGAATATTACGCTCAAAGCGCTCACGCTCAAGTTTAAAAAAATAACGAGTAGGCCTTTCTCCCTCTTCAAGCCACTGAACTCTGGAGCGAACCTTAGAGCCATCCAACTCTTTCAAGGTGAGGGCCTTCAGTTCACTTTCGAGCTCGGAAATTTCAGAGCTAACCGACAAATCACCAGAAGTTAATATAAGCTTAAGATCAATGATGCGATTAACCAAAAGAACGCGCTCGTGTGAGAGCTCCCTGCGCTTATTCTTAGAAAAATATGTAATTTGTGAACGAATAGAATGCTTAAAGAAATCCCACCACGACTTGACTGAAGGAAAGTGCTGCAGACAACCAGAAAGATCATCAATGCAAGTTGTAATATATTCACAAAACGCGCTATCATTTAAAAGCGAGTTGTTGAATTTCCAACAACCAGGACCACGGGAATTATTCCCAGAGGACTGGATAGAAAGATAAACAAAATCATGATCGGAAAAAGGGCAAGGTTTAA
>OX421448.1:2550000-2557500 GCA_949126865.1 Montipora capitata | reverse complement strand
CGTTTCGGTCTCTCGACCTTCTTCAGTTACAAAAGAGTCGGTAGAAAAATCTACAACTTAAATAGGGTTTTACAACAATGAATAAAAACCGGTTACATAAGAAATTCAAAGAAAACAATAGGAATCCCCGAAGGGTTCCCCTGAACACTAAAATAACCACAATTAACACTTATAACTATCTAGAGCATACAAAAGGACTTTTTAAAAAATCCAATGTTAAAAAACACCTTAAGAAATATGCAACAACTTGCCCTAAGTCCGCTAAAGTCAAGTATAGTGGATGCGATTTTTTGAATGGAATTCTTGTCTTTTATTCAACCCAAAAGGTGAAAGGGAAAACAACTGCCCACTCCAGTATGCTTCTTTGGTGATGAGTAAATTTTCAGTGTTCTCGGACGTACTGTTTTGAATTTGGTCAATACATTGAAATGTAAAGTCTGATAACACATGTGGGGTTCGGTTAAAATGTGAGGCAACTTCGCAAGGTTTTTTTGTTTGTTTTCATAGAAGATTTGTGATTTCTAAATCTAACTTTAAATTCGGTCGTGGTAGAACCGACATATTGGAGATTACACTTCTTGCAATGAACCAAATAAATAACATTCGCTGAATTGCACGAGAGTTTCTGCCGAACAAAATATGTTTTACCCGTTTGTTCGCTCGAGAAGGTTTGTGAGTTGACCAAGAAGTTCTTACAAAGATCGCATCTCGTTTTGTTACGAGTGAAACACCCAGCTGATGGCAATGTAATCGACTCTGGTGAGCCCTTTCTTTTTCAACAAAAGGCTGAAGGAGTATAAGGGCTACCTAGTTGACCAGGGATATCCAGAAGAATTGGTCTCACGAGAATTTTCTAGAGCGGCGAGCATTCCTAGAAATGATTTACTCCAAGCCAAAGTCAGAGATTCCAAAAAGATTTTTCCTTTTGTTCTTACATATAACCCTAATTTACCGTCTATTAATGGGTTGATTAAAAAGCATTTTCATTTTTTGCTCTCATCGCCAAAACTTAAGGAGCTTTTTCCACCGAATTCCATAATTTCATCCTTCCGCAGGTCTAAGAACCTCAAGGAAATTCTGGCACCTTCTAAGTGTAGAAAGGGCTCACCAGAGTCGATTACATTGCCATCAGCGGGGTGTTTCACTTGTAACAAAACCAGATGCGATTTTTGTAAGAACTTCTTGGTCAACTCGCAAACCTTCTCGAGCGCACAAACGGGTAAAACATATTTTGTTCGGCAGAAACTCTCATGCAATTCAGCGAATGTTATTTATTTGGTTCATTGCAAGAAGTGTAATCTCCAATATGTCGGTTCTACCACGACCGAATTTAAAGTTAGATTTAGAAATCACAAATCTTCTATGAAAACAAACAAAAAAACCTTGCGAAGTTGCCTCACATTTTAACCGAACCCCACATGTGTTATCGGACTTTACATTTCAATGTATTGACCAAATTCAAAACAGTACGTCCGAGAACACTGAAAATTTACTCATCACCAAAGAAGCATACTGGAGTGCGCAGTTGTTTTCCCTTTCACCTTTTGGGTTGAATAAAAGACAAGAATTCCATTCAAAAAATCGCATCCACTATACTTGACTTTAGCGGACTTAGGGCAAGTTGTTGCATATTTCTTACCACTGAATTTTTTAAAAAGTCCTTTTGTATGCTCTAGATAGTTATAAGTGTTAATTGTGGTTATTTTAGTGTTCAGGGGAACCCTTCGGGGATTCCTATTGTTTTCTTTGAATTTCTTATGTAACCGGTTTTTATTCATTGTTGTAAAACCCGGTTTAAGTTGTAGATTTTTCTACCGACTCTTTTGTAACTGAAGAAGGTCGAGAGACCGAAACGTTTTATAGAATTTTAAATTTTTTTTTATAGTTTTTAAACCAAAAGTTGTCCATTTTTGGCTTCATTTTTAACCAGTAATATATATATATATATATATATATATATATATATATATATATATATATATATATATATATATATATATATATAACTGGATTTGTGAGAAGGTGGCTGCAGAAATTGTGCAAACAAGCCAATTCTGCTGCCGTCACAAACTTAAAGAAAAGCTACCCTCCCCACCCCTGTGCTTTGGTCAGGCAACTGCCAATCACCCACCCACACCACAGTGTGGGTTCACTTTAATTTGTGATCAAAAGCAAACTATCATTCAGGCCTACACTGGTGCAGGGAAAATTGCCAATGAAGGCATGCTGCACAGTAAAGTCTCTCTTAAAAAAGGCCACAAACTCTAACTGCAGTTAAAGTCTCAAAGCAGCAACCCGCCCAGCCCTGTGCTTTTGACACACGACTCAGAGCATGCTATTTCTGACGGTTGTAGCCTGCGAAATTGGCAGAAATGGATATTTTGACGGCACGGACCAGAGGACTGGGTCCGGTTGTCTGGTGGGGATTATGGGTAATTTGTCGTACAAATAGTGATCCGTTAGGGATTTGAATCAGTCTAGGTTCAGCTTTCTTCGCCTACTTTGCTGGTATCGATCCGCTCTTCAAACATCTCTTTCTGTTAGGTTTTTTCTGGTTATGGAAGAATCAAGAGTGCACGAAATTATTAAGCAGAACAATCAGCATCTTCTAGCTCAGATGTCCGAGTTGATTTCGTCAAATCTCAACGCTTTAAAGCGTCCTGCTGACGAAGCTTCCACGGGTCAAATATTTAGAGAAATTAAACGAATTCGTACTGCTGACGCCAGACCGGTCTTCAAAAAGAAGAGCAACGAAGATCAGTATAAGGCAGCGACTAAGCTGTTAGAATCTCTCGAAGATACGAAGGATAGCCTTGAATCAAACGATGTTCAGAAAGCTCAGCAAGTCATAGAAGAAGGTATCGTTAATGTGAAAGAACGTCAAAAGCTCATTCTTTTAGCCGATCAGTCTAAGTACGGATGGAACACTGTTAAGGAGTACATACAACACAAGCTCGCTGAAAACTCCGACGATGAGAAAAAAATATATAAGGCTGAAGCTAGAGCAGCTAGGAACTCCCGAAAAGCCTTGAGTAGCAGATCATTGTCAAACCGGAGAAGCGCCCCGGCAAGCTCGACGGTATCCTCACAGCAATCCGCCATCCCAACAATCATCTCAAGGGGATCTTTAGATCGTGGCGCTTTCGCATCTCAGAAGCCTTCTCCAGGCACTTGCTTTGCCTGCGGAAAGAGTGGACATTGGAGAGCTAGTTGTCCCCTATATCAACATTCTTCTTCAGCGGCAGGAAAGCAATGACTAGTTCAAGATGACGTTGAAGGTGTAGTCTTTTCCTTTATTTATTCTTTATCACGTTGGGCAAGTTCCATGTTTGCTTATACTTTATTTCGATTTGCTATGCTTAAGATACCGAATGTCTTGATGAGGCAGCCTCTTATCTGAATGTGTGTGATCAAGAAATTGGAAGAACTTACGAATTTAAGTCAAGGGACGCTATGCTTAGTTTCGTTAAGGGTCGCCTAAGAAGAGCTTTGCATGAGTGGAAGCTGATTGACGCCCCTAAATTTATAATCGAAGTTATTGAATTTGGTTACAAATTACCTTTCATTCACATTCCACCTCCAAAAGTTTTGAAAAACAATAGGTCAGCTCTAATGTAAGTATCCTTTGTGGAAGAGGCTATTCAGGATTTGCTGAAATTGAATTGTTTAGCGGAATTATCCGTGCCCCCAGAGATTGTTAATCCATTATCGGTATCTATTCAAAAGAGTGGTAAGAAAAGGCTTATTTTAGACCTGAGATATATTAATTTGCATCTCTTCAAAAACAAGTTCAAATGTGAAGACATCGCTGTTGCCAAAGAAGTTATCAAGCCGGGTGATTTTTTGTTTACTTTTGATTTAAAGTCCGGATATCACCATGTTGATATATTACCGGAGCATACTAAATATTTATCATTTTCTTGGACCTTTTCAGACGGTTCAACCAAGTATTATTCGTTTTTAGTGCTCCCATTCGGTCTCTCAACTGCCCCTTGTTTGTTTACCAAATTACTAAAGCCTTTGGTCAAGAAATGGCGAAGTGAAGGCAAGGCTATTGTTGTATTTCTAGACGACGGTTTAGGGGCGGGTGCAACTTTTAACCTAGCTCAAATAGCAAGTTTGCAAGTCCATTCAGATTTACTGAAATTCGGTTTCCTTCCAAATGAAGATAAGTGCACATGGATTCCCTGCCAGATCATAACTTGGCTGGGCTCAGTTCTTAACATGATCACTTCTTCTATTTCTGCAACAGACAAGAGAATTCAAAGTCTAGAAACCGACATTGATTACGTTATGTTAAGACTTCATGATTTATTTCACGAGAAACGAATAGCGGCCATAGCGGGCAAGATTATTTCGTTGGGTAATTGTATTGGCAATGTCGCCAGGCTGATGTCCAGGAATTTATTCGTTGTTATAAACTCCAGCACTTCCTGGAATGATCACGTTTATTTGAATAAGGAAGCGATTAGTGAGTTGAAGTTCTGGAAGAATGATGTGTCTAAATTGAATGGCATTCCATTGTGGCCATCCAAACAGAAGCCCTCCAGAATTGTGTATTCTGATGCCTCTGACTTAGCGTGTGGCAGCTTTATTACCCTTGAAAATAAGGTGTTTCATCAGAATTGGTCGGACGCGGAGAGCCGCTGCAGTTCCACTTATAGAGAGCTATCGGCGGTCTTGTTGTCACTGGAGTCTTTCTCTAAAGAATTAACGTCTCAGACGGTTGCTTGGTTTACGGATAACCAGAATGTACTTTCCATCATAGAGAAAGGATCAAATAAATCAGATTTACAAGAAATTGCATTAAAAATTTTTGATCGATGTGCGCTTAACGCTATCACTTTAGAACCTCAATGGATTCCCAGAGATTTGAATTATGATGCTGATCAGATTAGCAGAATAGTTGATTATGACGACTATTCTCGGTTTTCACATGACGTCACGACCGCCATGTTGGTGCCCTAAACAAAGAAAAGGCGGCCATGTTGGTGCCCCGACAAAATCCTCCGGGAATTTAACTCTATTATTATGCAAACGCTTCCTTTTGTTTTCGTTGAAAAACATGGCTGTTGATCACGTGAGTGAAAACCAGCAATACAATTAATGATGATGTGTTTGCGTATATTGATGAGGCATGGGGCCCTCACACAATTGATAGATTCGCATGTCATTATAACAAGAAAGTTGGTAGATTTAATTCAAAGTTTTTTCAGCCTGGGACAAACGGCGTTGATGCTTTCACGCAAGATTGGGCTTATGAGACAAATTGGTTATGCCCCCCCTGTGTATCTAATCGTGAAAGTTCTTAATCATTTGTGATTTTGTAAAGCTGCAGGAACACTGATTGTTCCGCTTTGGAAATCAGCTCACTATTGGCTTAGTCTTTGTAAAGACGGAGTTCACTGGAACGATTTTATCCATGATTGGATGATTCTACCTCATATATCCAACCTGTTTATAAGGGGTAAAGCCAAGAACGCCATTTTCGGTAATGGCCAACTGAAGTTTATAGCTGTTGCCCTGAGAATTGATTTCTCGGTTCCCACAAGGAATTGTAATACGGGGTTTTGTACAGTTCTTAGGAAGCGGTGTGAGACTTGCTATTAGTATTAGAAATCCCTTCTCGAAAGGGCGTTTTCAGAAGATTAGACGCTTTATCCCGAGAACGCATTACTTTTCTATTTTGGATCTGAGCATTTCTGTTCGATTTTGCTCGTTAGCACTGAATTTAAATATTGTATTTATGAATTGAAGGGGCTTTGATTGCTTCCGATGTAAAATGTAAGAATTTTATCCTTGTTGGATTGTCAGAGAATGCAAACGGTGAGAATCCCTAAAAAAAAAAAACAAAACAATGTTTACGAAGTCAAGCTAGGTGCCAAACGGAAAAAATGTAATATTTGCCCAAGGGGCCAAATTGTTACAGTTTCCCATGGTGGGTAATAATGTTGATACTCACTCCGGCTTGGTGCCACAATGAATCAGTTGGAATTGCCCATGGTGGAAAATGTTGACATTTCCCAAGTTCGGGAATATTGTTAAGAGGCTTGGTGCCACTTACAAGATAAGGTATTATCGAAAGAAATGTAAAGAAATATGGAATGTGTGCATGAATGAACGTTTTAGACGCCTGTAGAGAATTGATTAACTCATTTTGCAATAAATTATTATTAGGCGATTAATTTTGACCTTAATTTTTCTTTATTTGAGTCGACGAGATTAGTATTACATACCTGATGGTCTCATGTGGTATTTCACTTATTTTCGTTTCAGATATATTCAGTAGCGAGTTCTTGTCAACTTCAATGCCTTGCACTAACCACACGGTTTTAGAGTTGAAAGACCGGATGAAGCAGACAGCCCTAGCTTCCAGGGCTCCAGGGACTCTCAAAGGGTATCACAGAGCCTTCAATAGATGGAAGCTCTTCGCAAGGGATACGTTGCAGATTCAACCCTTTCCAGTTTCACCATTCAATCTGGCCCTGTATTTACAGCATTTGCTGGGGCTTACGAATTCATCATCGTCGATCAATGCAGCGTTTTACGCCGTCAATTGGTTTCATACCCTTGCTGGAGTCGAATCCCCAACTCTGCACCCTGCAGTTATTGCTATCAAGGAAGGTGCTGTGCGCTTGTCAGCAAAAGAAATTCACAAAAAAGAACCTCTCGAAACAGATCACCTGAGAAGTCTTGCAAGCCAGATTAACTTCCAGGATTTACTTCAGCTGAGAAATTTTGTAATGTTTGTCCTTTCTTTTTCTGGTTTTATGAGAGCTTCGGAAGTCTTAGAATTGAGGCGTAGTAATATCAAGTTTGAATCTGATCATTTATCTATTAAAATAGCAAAGAGTAAAAATGATCAACTTAGAGAAGGGAAAATAGTTGTTATCGCCAATTCATTAGGAGAAATGTCCCCTGCTAGGTTACTGAGTTCGTATTTTTGTATGGCAGGAATTTCGGGAGATTCCAAAGAATACATTTTCAGACCTATTCATGCTAGTAAAAAGCAAAAGCAACTGGTATCTGTTAATAAGCATATCTCTTATACTTCATACAGGGAGTCATTTAAAAGTTCTTTCAAAGGAATTGTACCTGACATAGCCAATTATAGTACTCACTCCGGTAGATCAGGAGGTGCTACCTTAGCCGCTAATTCAGATGTGAAAGAAAGAGTATTTCAAAGACATGGTAGATGGAAAACCAAGAAGGCCAAGAATATGTACGTCAAAGATTCCCTGAAAGCTCAGCTTGATGTTTCGAAAGCGCCGTCCTGCTAAATTTATATATTAAAACTGTCTGATGAATCCGCAAACTCAAGCCTTACCTTTGGCTATCTATATAGGGGCTTGTGGCGCTTGCTGTCCTACATGCCCATGTATCTACACAGTTGTGTTGTGATTGAGTTAGTCGTGTTGTGTCTGATTGGATAGTAGAGTCAAAATATGTTATTTCTGACGGTTGTAACCTGCGAAATTGGCAGAAATGGATATTTTGACG
>OX421448.1:2537500-2542500 GCA_949126865.1 Montipora capitata | reverse complement strand
TCATTATTCATCAGCGTCACAAATTCTTGCTGATTTTGGGGATAATTTGACGAAATTCAAGCACGCTTCCATTAGACCTGTTTATTTTCGTGTTTCACTTAGATATTTTCCGGTGTGGCTGTTAAATGACACGATGATTTGAATAGGCTTTTCACCTTTGTTTTCCCTCTCTGTCTCACCTAACACACCGGCGGCTTTCGCTTCTCTTTACATCCGCTTTATTTTTTAAAAGAAAAGGGGAGTGAAAATAAAAAAAATTGCGTGAATA
The DNA here is from genome assembly GCA_949126865.1 of Montipora capitata. Classification (NCBI taxonomy): domain Eukaryota; kingdom Metazoa; phylum Cnidaria; class Anthozoa; order Scleractinia; family Acroporidae; genus Montipora; species Montipora capitata. The sequence goes on along the minus strand of OX421448.1, from coordinate 2,542,232 downwards.
ACTTACAAGAGAAGAAAGAGGCTATCGGTGAAATCAACACACACAGACTATCCGATGTAATCTACATATTGACAATCAGCAAAATTAAAAACATCTGGGTTCGCTCAAAAGAAATGTCCCCATTAACCCTTTCACCGCCATAAATGCAGATTGACACTTATAGATTTTACTCTGTTTGGTGAGGTCAACCATTGTTCTGCAAAGCCAAAATTTCCCTCTCCTAGACGAGGTTATTTATCACCAGGTAATTCTATCGTTTTGGAAAAAGAGACTACTTCATTATTCATCAGCGTCACAAATTCTTGCTGATTTTGGGGATAATTTGACGAAATTCAAGCACGCTTCCATTAGACCTGTTTATTTTCGTGTTTCACTTAGTTATTTTCCGGTGTTGCTGTTAAATGACACGATGATTTGAATAGGCTTTTCACCTTTGTTTTCCCTCTCTGTCTCACCTAACACACCGGCGGCTTTCGCTTCTCTTTACATCCGCTTTATTTTTTTAAAGAAAAGGGGAGTGAAAATAAAAAAAAAATACGTGAATAACTTACAAGAGAAGAAAGAGGCTATCGGTGAAATCAACACACACAGACTATCCGATGTAATCTACATATTGACAATCAGCAAAATTAAAAACATCTGGGTTCGCTCAAAAGAAATGTCCCCATTAACGCTTTCACCGCCACAAATGTAGATTGACACTTATAGATTTTACTCTGTTTCGTGAGGTTGACCACGATGGCCGCACACAGAGAGGAATTTGCCTCGCGAGGCCAAAAATATCAAACATCTTTGATTTTATCCTCACGGCCTCGCCAGGCGTTTTTCCAGCGTATTGCGCACCAAAATTTTTTTCTCCCCACACACGTGAGTGTGATGTCTCCACTTATGTCCACGGCGTAAGTGTCCACATCGTTCCGGTTGCAGGTTGCAATTTAATTATAACTGGAAAACTGCTGGTCACACTAAAAATAGTTGATAACCCATATACTCATCAGGGGTTTTTACATAAAGTAGTTGGCGTCTTTTACATGGTAAAAACTTGGCAACTTCACCCTTCGGCAAGTATATTCTGTCTATCGTAAAGAGCGTCATGTAACAGTCACGGTAACTATCGATTTACCTTTCTTTTAAGTGCCAGCGGTTTTCCAGTTATAATTAAATTTCAACCTGCAACCTGCAAAACATACCTGCCGTTGACTGGATTGCATACATCTGGAGACTATAATAAGTGGACACACATTGGGGATTCTTGCTGTAAATTATTTCTTAAATTGCTGTATTAATTAACAATTAGACCCATAGCCCTTGCAGGCTATGGGCTAATAGCCTTTCAGGCGAAGCCGAATGGGCTATTGACCCCATGGCCCATGAGGGCGAAGGGTCTAATTGTTTTATTATCACCCAACTAGTCAGACAGAAAAGGCAATAATAAATTAGCAAATGCAAGTTAAAGAAATATTTACTTGGGAATAAAACGAAGTAAAGCGTCACCTTTTCGCTACTCGAAGACTATTAATAATAGTCCTCTAGTAGTGATTAGGCCTAAACCCTCGTTAACATTTTAGCTTACAATTTACGGTTTGGCTTACTACACTTTGCACGAGATTGTGTGAAGCAAATAGGACTCGTTCATTGATTAAGCGTAAGCGCTCGTTTCAGTGATTAGGCCTAAGAACGCTTTTAACATTGCGTACGCGTACCGCGTAGTCAGCTAACATACCTCGCCATATTGAATTTAATTCTTTCTGCGTACCACGTACTGAGTAGCCAGCTACTTAAGAAACTTAACAACCTTGACTTTATTTTTTCCGCTTACCGCGTGACCAGCCCTTTACAGTAACGGCCTCGATGTGGCGGGGTAAACTGCAGCTGCTCCAAGATAAAAAATAGTTTTCTACTGTTCAAATGCTTTTGGCCTACTTAAGCCCGCCGCACACGGTGAGGAAACAGCTGAGCATACTCCATCGCGAGGCGGTTTGCTCATCCGTTTCCTCATGTTTGCGGGAAAATTTTGGTGAGAAATTCGCCTTGCGAGGCCGTGAGGATAAAATCAAACATGTTTGATATTTTTGGCCTCGCGAGGCAAATTGCTCACTGCACCTCCTAAATCCACAACATTTTGACCACTGTGATGGCGAATATCGTTGTCGATAAGAGTACAGACAACGCTGAACCACTTTCGATTTGTTAAGTTGATATGTATCTCTCGTTCTTATAGCGCGTTCAACGAATCATTTTACAATTCGGTTAACTTTCATTCGCAATAGCTCTCGATTTCTGAATAAGACTAAGCGCTCGATTCAGTGATTAGGCCTAATTAAGCAGTGGCAGCTTCTGCAGGTACTGTACCGGAGCATAAGCACTCTCGTAAAATTTTAGCTTTCATTTTGTGGTTCGGTTTACTACACTATTCACGAGATCGTGTGAAGAAGAAAGCACTGCATTATACTTAACTACACTTTTTACGAGATCGTGTGAGGAAGAAAGCACTCGTTTACTGATTAAGCCTAAGCGCTGGTTTTCGTGGTTAGTCCTAAGCACTCTCGTAAAATCCTAGCTTACATTTTGTAGTTCGGTTAAGAACACTATTATTAGGCCTAAGCACTCTCGTAAAATTTTAGCTTTCATTTTGCAGTTCGGTTAACTACACTTTTCACGAGATCGTCTTGCCCTTGGACAATTTTCATTCATCGACTACGGGATTGCGGACCGCGGTGGCAGTTCATTATAGCAATATTTCAAAAGTGTAAGCGCTTGTTTCAGTGATTAGGCCTAAGCACTATTGTAAAATTTTAGCTTTCACTTTACGGTTTGAAGAAAGCACACGTTTACTGATTACGCCTAAGCGCTCATTTCAGTGATTAGGCTTTAGCACTCTCGTAAAATTGTAACTTTCATTTTGCGGCTCGGTTAACTACACTTTTCAAGAGATCGTCTTGCCCTTGAACAATTTTCAGTCATCGACTACGGGATTGTGGACCGCGTTGGCAGTTCATTATACTGCTTGCGGCAACACATCGGATTGTTGTTTGTTAGTTTGCGTTTTTGTTTTCTTTCAGTGTCATAAAAGTGGACAAGAAATGTGCGAATTCAACACAAAGGTTGACCATTGTTTCTGCAAAGTCAAAAATTCACTCTCGTAGACGAGGTTACATTTTTTAGTCTTTAACATCACCACGTAATTCTAGCTTTCATTTTGTGGTTCGCATAACGTACAACACTTTTCACTAGGTAGTGTGAAGAAGAAAGCACTCGTTTACTGTTTAAGCCTAAGCGCTCGTTTCAGTGATTAGGCCTAAGCACTCTCGTAAAATTTTAGCTTTCAGGTTCGGTTAACTACACTTTCCACGAGATCGTCTTGCCCTTGATTGCGGGGGGTAGTTTCTAAAGAAACTATGGTGCTGCGTCGGTGGAGAGGTAATATACAAAAATTTTGTTTTATCAACGGAGTTGATAATGTAAACTGACCACCGTACAGAGAATCTCTATACGGTGTCCAATTTACATTATCAACTCCCGTTGATAAAACCAAATTTTTGTATGCGGGATTGCGGCCGCGGTGGCAGTTCATTATAGCGAGATTACCAAATTAAATGAAGACTTAAGCAGAATTAGTAACTGGACTTTTAGAAATAAACTCCTTATAAATCCTAGTAAAACTCTTTTAATTATCTTTGGCACCAGAGCGATGGTCAGCAAAGTAGAGGATTTTCGTCTAAATTTGTTGGGAAAAGAAATTACACCGGCTACCGTTGCTAAGGATCTGGGAGTTGTCCTGGATCCCTGCTTGACATATAACGATCACATAGCTTCAACAGTGTCCGTTTGCATGGTGCGCCTAGGCCAGATTAATCGAGTTAAACATGCTTTTGAATAACCACCTTAACTATTATAGTTAATGCCTTAGTTTTTAGCAAGCTATATTATTGTTGTAATGTTTAGAGCAACACCTCTGAGTACAACTTAAGTAGGATCCAGGCTGTACAGAATTTCGCGGCTCGTATCGTTAGCAGCTCAAGGAGATACGACCATATTTCCCCTATCCTTAAAAGATCTAAAGTGGCTACCTGTAAGACAGCAGTTGTATTATCGCCACGCAATAATGGCCTACAAATGTATGTCAGGGTACGCTCCAGCCTCTTTATTTTTCTAAATATATTCAAAGAGCCATGATCACAAGGCGTACAACGAGGAACTCCCAAATGTTAAATATGCCTTTGAACTTTCCACTTCAGGACAGTCAAACTCTGGAACTCACTAGATTCGACTCTTAAGTTGAAACCAACACTACAGGACTTCAAATGTTACCTGAGGAGAAGCCTTCTCTCGAATTTTTTATTGACTTAATTGCTCCACTTTTGTTTTTATTTCATTAATTAATTAATAATTAATCGGTTCGATTATGTCATTTACTAGTTAATTAGTTAATTAATTTACTTGTATATAGCATTAGTTATCCCTTGACTTTATTCTGAAAAGCCCATTTGGGACGAATAAAGTATTTATGTATGTATGTATGTATGTACTCAGACGACGAACGAGGAGACTTGGGGCTCAGTTAGCAGTTACACTACAGTGACTTAACACGACGTATATGTCAATTTCATAAGATGGCGTCTAAAAGAACGCTTCGGTATTTCCGGCGGATCACAATTCAGGAAATGTTTATCGTCTTGTGGAGAATTTAAATTTTGCAACTTCTGTTCTATTGGGTGTCGACATTCTTCTA
>OX421448.1:2515000-2517500 GCA_949126865.1 Montipora capitata | reverse complement strand
TGCTTTGGCTCGTTGGCGATTCTGGCAAAATTGTCATTTTCGCCATATTTGCCAAATTCGCCGCTTTCGCCAACTTTTATGGGCCCCTATACTGCTTTGTGCTTTGCCTCGTTGGCGATTGTGGCAAAATTGTCATTTTCGCCATATTTGCCAAATTCGCCGCTTTCGCCAACTTTTATGGGGCCCCTATACTGCTTTGTGCTTTGGCTCGTTGGCGATTGTGGCAAAATTGTCATTTTCGCCATATTTGCCAAATTCGCCGCTTTCGCCAACTTTTATGGGGCCCCTATACTGCTTTGTGCTTTGGCTCGTTGGCGATTGTGGCCAAATTGTCATTTTCGCCATAGTTGCCAAATTCGCAACTTTCGCCAACTTTTATGGGCCCCTATACTGCTTTGTGCTTTGCCTCGTTAGCGATTGTGGCAAAATTGTCATTTTCGCCATATTTGCCAAATTCGCCGCTTTCGCCAACTTTTATGGGCCCTCTTCACTGCTATGTGTTTTGCCTCGTTGGCGATTGTGGCAAAATTGTCATTTTCGCCATATTTGCCAAATTCGCAACTTTTGCCAACGTTTATGGGCCCCCTTCACTGCTTTGTGCTTTGCCTCGTTGGCGATTGTGGCAAAATTGTCATTTTCGCCATATTTGCCAAATTCGCAACTTTCGCCAACTTTTATGGGCCTCTATACTGCTTTGTGCTTTGCCTCGTTGGCGAGTCTGGCAAAATTGTCATTTTCGCCATATTTGCCAAATTCGCCGCTTTCGCCAACTTTTATGGGACCCCTATACTGCTTTGTGCTTTGGCTCGTTGGCGATTGTGGCAAAATTGTCATTTTCGCCATATTTGCCAAATTCGCCGCTTTCGCCAACTTTTATGGGGCCCCTATACTGCTTTGTGCTTTGGCTCGTTGGCGATTGTGGCAAAATTGTCATTTTCGCCATATTTGCCAAATTCGCAACTTTCGCCAACTTTTATGGGCCCCTATACTGCTTTGTGCTTTGCCTCGTTAGCGATTGTGGCAAAATTGTGATTTTCGCCATATTTGCCAAATTCGCCGCTTTCGCCAACTTTTATGGGGCCCCTATACTGCTTTGTGCTTTGGCTCGTTGGCGATTGTGGCAAAATTGTCATTTTCGCCATATTTGCCAAATTCGCCGCTTTCCCCAACTTTTATGGGGCCCCTATACTGCTTTGTGCTTTGGCTCGTTGGCGATTGTGGCAAAATTGTCATTTTCGCCATATTTCCCAAATTCGCCGCTTTCGCCAACTTTTATGGGCCCCCTTCACTGCTTTGTGCTTTGCCTTGTTGGCGATTGTGGCAAAATTGTCATTTTCGCCATATTTGCCAAATTCGCCGCTTTCGCCAACTTTTATGGGCCCTCTTCACTGCTATGTGTTTTGCCTCGTTGGCGATTGTGGCAAAATTGTCATTTTCGCCATATTTGCCAAATTCGCAACTTTTGCCAACGTTTATGGGCCCCCCTCACTGCTTTGTGCTTTGCCTCGTTGGCGATTGTGGCAAAATTGTCATTTTCGCCATATTTGCCAAATTCGCCGCTTTCGCCAACTTTTATGGGGCCCCTATACTGCTTTGTGCTTTGGCTCGTTGGCGATTGTGGCAAAATTGTCATTTTCGCCATATTTGCCAAATTCGCCGCTTTCGCCAACTTTTATGGGGCCCCTATACTGCTTTGTGCTTTGGCTCGTTGGCGATTGTGGCAAAATTGTCATTTTCGCCATATTTGCCAAATTCGCTGCTTTCGCCTACTCTTATGGTCCCCCTTCACTGCTTTGTTCTTTGCCTCGTTGGCGATTGTGGCAAAATTGTCATTTTCGCCATATTTGCCAAATTCGCAACTTTCGCCAACTTTTATGGGCCCCTATACTGCTTTGTGCTTTGCCTCGTTAGCGATTGTGGCAAAATTGTCATTTTCGCCATATTTGCCAAATTCGCCGCTTTCGCCAACTTTTATGGGGCCCCTATACTGCTTTGTGCTTTGGCTCGTTGGCGATTGTGGCAAAATTGTCATTTTCGCCATATTTGCCAAATTCGCCGCTTTCGCCAACTTTTATGGGGCCCCTATACTGCTTTGTGCTTTGGCTCGTTGGCGATTGTGGCAAAATTGTCATTTTCGCCATATTTCCCAAATTCGCCGCTTTCGCCAACTTTTATGGGCCCCCTTCACTGCTTTGTGCTTTGCCTTGTTGGCGATTGTGGCAAAATTGTCATTTTCGCCATATTTGCCAAATTCGCCGCTTTCGCCAACTTTTATGGGCCCTCTTCACTGCTATGTGTTTTGCCTCGTTGGCGATTGTGGCAAAATTGTCATTTTCGCCATATTTGCCAAATTCGCAACTTTTGCCAACGTTTATGGGCCCCCTTCACTGCTTTGTGCTTTGCCTCGTTGGCGATTGTGGCAAAATTGTCATTTTCGCCATATTTGCCAAATTCGCAACTTTCGCCAACTTTTATGGGCCTCTATACTGCTCTGTGCTTT